>PVHP010014893.1:0-38367 GCA_004024765.1 Zapus hudsonius
ATATATATATATATATATATATATATATATATATATATATATATATATATATATATATATATATATATATATATATTTTCAAAGGCAAAAAAGCAATGTTATATTTTCAGCCACCCCAATCTGTAGAAAGCATCTTTTGTGTAATTTAATCCTCACAACAGCCCTCTGAACAGGACATATTAGTATCTATTATCATAGGAGGGGATTCAATACCTATTTTAGGCCAAATTACTTTTAAAAGAACGTATTTAGAATTTAGATTTAGATGTATGTTCTTGCCCTATGTAACATTCAAATTTAAATGTACTAAAGGCATATCCACTTTTTGTTTAAAAGGTGAAATGCATAAATTTTTGCCCATGGATATCTTCCACTTCCCCTTCGTAAATGCCTTTTAAATTGACTAATCTTATTTTTCCATCTTTCAAGTCTGTTCTAACCTCTGAAATCAACCCTAAATCCTTCCCCTAGAGACTCCAATTCCATCTCCAGACTATGGCCAGCTGTCAGAAGAAATCAATTGAAAAGACTGATTTCCACTGACCTGCTCACAAGGAAACCTGTTTAATTGATGTTAATTATCTGCTCCAAGATAACCTCGTATAAGTTTGGATTTTGAAATATCAAACTTGTTGGCATAGGAAATGTGCCAGCCCAGTGTCGTGGTCTATCAAGACCATTGATTGTTCTGAGCCAGGAATCGTTGTACCCTGTACAGCCTCAGGTCTCTCACTCTTGCCTTACACTTGGTGAAGGGGTAGTAATACTTACAATAGTAGCAATAGCAGCACCTGTAGTAGGAGCCTTCAGTGTAACAACAATGATATTGATTACTGAGGTGTCAGGTAGTGTGATAAGTATACATCATTACATAATGAATTCTCAAACCAAACATATTTTAGAGATGAAAGCATGAGAATGAACACTCAGTAAATAGTGTTTCAGAGGTCATATTGCTACTAAAGCACTGAGCCTGGTCCTATATAATGGTTAAGTTTTGTTGTCAACTTGACCTTTCAAGGAATCTTGGGTGGGTCTTTGAGGATGTTCACAGAAAGGCAGCCTCTCAGTAGGGGTCAGGATGTAAAGAAGCTCAAAGAAGCTAGAAGTAAACATCCTTTCCTGTGTGGGCAGTTCAGGAAGGAAAGAGACTCAGGAAGCCATTAAGTCTGGGATAGAGTTGCAAGACCCCATCCTAGGGCTATATAAAGGTGAAAGAATTCTCTCCTTGCCCTCCTGACTCTTCCCTGTTCTGTGTGTGGTGTTGGTCATGGGCTTTTCTCTCTGCTCAGACCTGTGAAAGAGGGCCAGCCTCTTTCACTGTTACGGAACTTCCCCTCAATCTGTAGTTTCAATAAATACTTTCCTCCCCCAAATTGTGGCTGGTTTGAAGATTCATACCAGTGGCTTGTGGCTGACATCCTATATCAAATTTTGGTAGATTCTGAAGTTTAATTAATTTAATACCCATGTGATACATCTTCATAAGGTCTACTTATAAAAAGTTAAAGCTGAAGAATGAATGGTGTATCCATTTTACTGATGGGAGGCTTGAGATCCACCTGAAGTGAAGGGTCCCTATTTTTCATCAACATCATCATATTAATTTTACAATATACTCTGGCACTCAAAAATACACCAATATCTTCATCTTGAAATCAAAACCTTACCATAAGCTGTAATGCACTCATATATAACCATATATACATGCTCATTCTCTGTCTCTCACCGCTGACAAAATGCATTCACTTTTGTGCAACTGATTGTATAATAGATGGCTATCCAGAGTAGTAATGGCCTACCATTCCATTTTTCATGAATGATTTTAGGCTAGTGAACAACATCACCTGTCTGTCACCTGAACACAAATTTGGAATGAGATATTAATAATTTTGTGCTAGCTCATGCAAACATGTATTATGTTTACTCTCCAAGTCTATACTTTTTTTATCATACACCATATTTTCTGATTATAAGAATTCAGGTTAAAATTTGAAAATATCTGAAGCCCACACTGAAATGAACACATATGAATGCTCAATACAATAGAAAGAACAAATTATACAAGACTAATTTCAGTGCAAGTTTCCCATTTCCTAAAATTCTACTTTTTCAAAACAGCTATGAAAAGTGTTATTTATGTCTGTTGTGGACAGAAACTTTGTATACTCTGAAAATGTTTGTGTTATCATTCTAATACCCACTTATAGTCATATTTTGAATCTGCATCTCCATGGAAGTAATGAAGCTCAAATGGGGCCAAAAGGGACAGGATAAATGGCCTCATAAAAGACATTAAAATTCTCTTTAACCCACACTCTGTCCAGCTTTGCATGGGTCACTTGAGGTGGGAGATAGATGTGCCGAAGCAAGTTAGTTACCCAGCACCTTGATCCCAGGCTTCTAGGCTCTAGAACTATGAGAGTAAAAATGTCTTGTTTTGTTAACCTGTTAGTCTGTGATAATTTATTATGGCATCTCAGGCAGATGGTCACATCTTTTGACAACATTACTATGTGAACTTGGAAATGTCTTATTTCTCCTGAGCTGCAAGCCAATGAGTAATTGATCTAACAATTTATAAGATGCTTTGCAGATTTCATTTGTATAATCTTCTGCTGATAGTATTTTCACTTGTTTTTCAAGCCATAGTTCATTTTAGAGTGTTGGATGCTTATAACACTTTAGGATGTCTTGAATCATAATATAAAAAACAATGGAATAATCCTTATTTTTAAATTATAGTACACACTGAAATACTTATAAAAGAAAAATACCAAAGTGACCCATGAGGTTCCAAAAATAAGACAGAATTCTGTCAAAGCTCTTGAACACCCTCCCCAGGCCTGAGGCAAAACCCTATTGCTGAATAAACCACAGAATGCCATCGATCAGCATCGAGAGACCCTTCAAGGTCTGGAATGGTAACCAGCCCCCAGATGGCAGTTAGTGCAGTGCTAGAAGGCACTACACAAGCTGCCAGGGGAAGCAGATAACAACAGCTGGAGTAAACAGACCACTGGCATGAAACACAGTCTGCAGCCATGAGTAGGCTGACCACACCTCCTACTGGGAGAGAACAGCAAACCAAGAAAGGAGCACTTGTGCAATGGAGTAGCCTGGGCCTGGGGGAGACAATCAACAGCTATTAAATTTGGCCAAATATTCCACTCGGTGAGGAGGAACCCTTGATTGGAACTGGGGATTAAGGGCGATATGCATCGGATCCCGTACTCTTGGGCTCCCAAGAAAAGATGCACTAGGCGAGCAACTGATGGGGAGGCTACTAAAAATAGAATCTAGGTAATCCAGAATGGTTTATATTTGTTAACCTATACTGACCTCACTCTCCAATGGAGATTGTGTTTGTATTTTTCAGGATGCAGTGAGAGAGCTGTGGCCCATTTAACAGTACCAAGTACCAACCAACCACAGGCAGAAAGCTGAGATCCTGGCAAGAGATGAGCCACCACAGTCATATCATGGAGGATCCATATGGAACCCTGCAGAGAAGGACTGGACCAACAAGGGACCCACAGTTACAGCCATTCAATCAACAAAGGATAAGCCAGTGAGACAGAAACCAACAAATCTCAACACAAAAACCCCTAAGTTCACAGCATTAAAGCAGCCTTAATACCCACCAACCACGACTCAGGGAACTGAGCGGAAGAGGATGCGGAAAGATTGTGAGAACCTGCCGTGGTGGGGGAGAATATCAGAGGCATGGCACCCCTCAGTAACAACACACTTGGGTCATGAGAACACAGATGAAGACTAGGCTATCCATGGTCCCCCACCACAAAGACTGATCCAGAAGGCCCATGGAGGAGGATATCCAGCTGACTGGGGATGGGGAAGGGGGGCAGTGAGGAATTGGGGATAACAACTCATTGTTGGCCCACTAAACAATGTAACTCATTATGGACAATAAAAAAACAAAAATAAATGATTATAACTAATGACATCATGTAGCCTCTGATAAAAAGACAAGAATGCCAGGTGTGGTGGCACTTGCCCTCAGGAGGCACAGGTAGGAGGACAGCTGTGAGTTCCAGGCCACCTTGAGACTACATAGTGAATTTCAGGTCAGCCTGGACTAGAGCAATACCCTACCTTAAAAAACAAAACAAAACAAAACAAAAAGACAAGACAAGAATCGAATTGGAATTTATCATTATTGTGGGCTACCATCACAACAGAGAAGTTATATTTGCCTGGGATAACTTATTAGAATATAAATTATGTGGTAAACTACAATACTTAACCATGAAAATGTATCATTTATCACTGTTCATAAATAGCTTGGAATTAGCAGTAAGTGGGAAAGTTGGTCAAGGAGTAAGTAGAAACTGATTGCTGAATAAAACGAAGAACTATACTGCAATTAAAACTCATGACCAAATGATTCAATGATCTTAGATAAGCCATTTTCCTTATCTGGGTCTCAATTTCCCATCTATAAAATCAATGAGCTAGGATACATGGTCTTTAATCTGCTATAGAGTCCTCAGCATTAATCACCAAGTGATCAATATCAGGGTACTGGACACGTTTTCAATACTAAGGTAGAAAACAGTTCAGCAGGGAATGAAATGGTGAAGATGTTTTTAGTCTGACAGATCATAACATAGTGACAGCTGTATACTCCATCTAAACTAGACCTAACCTTGCTTAATATTCACCTTTCCTTTCCGCTAGAGAAAAATGGCTTCAGGCATTGTCATCACTCTCTGTCCTACAACAAGGCCTAAGAAGTTGTCTCTTGTTTTGTTAATACCTTTATTATGAATATTGTATTGAATATTGTATGAGAAAATCTTGTGAATATGTCGCCATTTCCCTCCTCTTTGTCTCTCTTTTTTAAATGAACATCAATTATATTTATTTGTGAAAGAGACGGGGGATGATAATGGGTACTGCAAACAAACTCAGATACAGGCACCACTTTGTGTATCTGGCTTTATGAGGATATTGGGGAATAGAACCCAGGTTGATAGGCTTTTCAGGCAAATACCTTAACCACTAAGCCTTCTCTCCTGCCTATGATTGGAGGTTATTTTTCTTTTTTCATTTTTCTGTTTTAAATTTGTTTATCATCCATAATTAGATACACTTAATGAGCAAATAATGTGTTGATGTTCCCAATTCCCCAATATCCCTCTTCCCTTTCCCCAATCAGCTGGATATCCACCTTCGTGGCCAAATTGGATCTGTCTCCTGGTTTTTTTTTTTAAATATTTTATTTATTCATTTTCAAGCAGAGAGATACAGAGAGAGAGAGGAGAGAGAGAGAGAGAGAGAGAGAGAGAGAGAGAGAGAGAGAGAGAGAGAGAGAGAGAGCGCACCAGGGCCACCACCTGTGGGTCTGGCTTATGTGGGTCCTGGGGAATTGAACCCAGGGCCTTAGGCACTGGAGGCAAGTGCCTTAACCGCTGAGCCATCTCTCCAGCCCCTGTCTCCTGTTTTTATGAATTAAAAATCTTGAAGTCAAGAGGTAACCAGGCACTCACTGCCATATTTTGAGAGCCCCAGAAATTTTAAAAAGTCTTTAGATTATTTATTGTTGTATAATTGATTTATGGGTCTCAAATAACAGAGTTATGATAAGTGTCTTTTGCCTGGAAATTGTCACAATTACTGGCACATATCAAGTAGTTCTAAAAGTTGGTCAATGCAAAATTTGTGGGTTTTTTGTTTTGTTTTGTTTTTTTGTTATCCCAGGGTCTTATATGCTATGTAGAAGTTTAAGGAGTAGAATGTGGAAAATATAAGCATCCGTAGAATCACGTTGGGCAGCTACACAGTCCAAACACAAATAACATTTTGCAAATTATAAAACTGGCTAAATTTGATTTGTATGTTACAGCTATACAGATTTTCCCTCTCTTCTCTCACTCTCTCTCTTCCTCCTACTCTCTTGTATCTCCTAGTGTGTGTGTGTGTGTGTGTGTGTGTGTGTGTGTGTGTGTGTGTGTGTGTGTTTTGTGCAAATGAGGGCACATGCATTCCTGTATTATTTTTTTACAGATTATTGTCAATAGAGAAAGAGAAATTTTCTCTTTATTGATAACTAAAATTTCTGGCTATATAATTACCTTTTTTGTGTCTGTTTTTTTTTTCAAAGTAGGCCAATTCACTTTCATTACTCCCAACAATATATGTGATGCATTTGGGCTGGTGTTGGCTGGGGAAGGTCATGGCGAGTTAAGCTACAACCTCTTCAATAAGACATATGGACAATCACTCCTAGTTCCTATTTTTACCAGGAACTTAGCTATATTTTGCATTTTAAGTAAGCAATAAAAAATCAGATATCATGCAGGGAAGGCTACATACTGTTGTGTTTCTTTTCAGGTCTCCAGACTCTGTTGCCCACAATACAGATGACTAGGCTGGCTCCATAGTGAGTCTGGCGGCCTGTATTATGTCAAAGGCCTGTCCTGCCCTACCTCTTTATCTAGAAGAAAAATTTACAACCCTTCTTCAACCCTCCATTAAACCCTTACTTTGTTGATGAAACATTTCCTAATATTCTTCTACTCTGTAAAATCCTTGCATTATTTCTGGTACCATAAGATTCAGCAATTAATTCCATTGTGACGCAGTATTGTTCTCTGCATTTCACATGTATCAGGATGCAGTAGGTTATAACAGAAAGAAGAAAAACACTGTAGTCATAAATAATCAGGTCAAATTCCATCTATTTCTGGCCAGTATGATCTTTTTAGGATAACTCAGATTAGTAGTGCATGTATTGTAGAGGTCTTACCTTGTGTCATGGTTTGATACAGGTGTCCCCCACAAACAATTGAATGTGTTCTGATAGGTCTATCCTCAGCTGATGGCAATTTGAGAATTAGAACCTCATTAGAGCTGTGTTGTTGGGGGCGGCTTATGGGGTTATAAGCCAGCTTCCCCTTGCCAGTGTTTGGCACACCTTCCTGCCGCTGTTTGCAGTGTTGTGGCAGAGGTGATGTCCAGCCCTCTGCTCATGCCATCGTTTTCTCTGCCAGAATGGAGTCTCCCCTCGAGTCCGTAAGCCAAATAAACCCATTCCTCTACAAGCCGCTTTTGTTTGGGTTCTTTCTGCGCAGCAACCAGAAAGCTGACCGCAACACCTTGCTTATGAGGCATGCACAAAATACTTGCTATGCTTTTGTTTCATACTCAAAAGTGACCAATTTTTCTTTATGCTTATTATATTTACTTATTGTATTATATTTATTATATTTCAATATTCAGTGTTGCATACATGCTAAAATTAAAATACTACCCAATATTTATGTGGCAAACATCAGCTTAAACTCTTATGACAATCTGGTGAAATATGCATTAATTTTATCCTTAAAAATCTTGGAGGAGTTCACAAAAGTTTAAGTACCTTGCAGAGACTAGAGAATTTATGACAAGGTATGCTAGTTATTTACATAATAAATTAAAATATAAGTTATTTATATACCATGTGGCCATGGTACCTCCATGATATTACAACAAATTTATATTACAAATTTTTAACTGTTTGTAATAGTTTATTTTCCCGCAATCAAAGGACAATCTTTGTGTTAAAGCTGTAACTTAAATAGTCAGCTTAGAATAATGGATGAGAGATTTAAACTGTTTGTTCATGGAACTTAGTGGCCAAGATGAGGACAGTGTAAGGTTGGAATGAATGGATCCGTCAGTGTTTAGACCACAGTCTCTGGCTAAGTCCAAAACTTGGAGCAATACTGTAAATGTGATGGGCCAAGCTGAGTCAGCAAACTCTAAGAGTCATGACTTTATCATAAATACTTCTCACAGAGCGTGTCAGTGGAAAGACTGAAATTAACTTACCCCTAGGAACATCAAAATTGCCACACTACCCTCATTAGCAAGTATCAGAAATTTTCAAGAGCTAGAAGTCCAACAAGGCATTGTTATACTTATAGAAATAATAATTATTAGCTCTACTTCTTCTTAATAGGAGAAATGTCCTTTGGTTCACAGACAAACCTTCTCACACAGAGTGTCAATTTCCCTCAGGCAAAGGTTCATTCTGACCCAAAAATGTCCTGTCTTGTGATTGGTGGTTTGTGACAATGTTGCTTTCAATGTCCCACAAAACCAGACATATTAGATAGTGTGGCTTTAAACACCAAAATATTAGGGTGCAGCTGGTATAGTATACTGAGAACACAGGAAGACAGAATTTAGTGTGCCCTCTTCAGCTCTGTGAATAGCATCAGTCATGTACACATGGGTTCCCTATGAGGACCAGGTTTATGTGCAGTTTCTGTTCCAGATTCCTAATCCATGTTTACTAATCCATGAACAGGAATTCTCTATAGACCAGCCTTCATGCACTCATAACCCTCAGTATATAAAGACATGTTTTGTGAGTGGGGTAGTTCTAAAATTCTTCTTTACATTTAAACAAACTACAAATGCATCCAAAATTTTTACCAATTACCATCTAGTTCATCATTTCATTTTATTTTTCCTGAAGGAGAATGGTCCCTTGGGACATTTAGACCAGTAAATTGTAAAAGACAAAAGCAATTATGAGGATTTAGACCTCTCAGGTTCAGCATTACTGACATGTGAGCTTTGGGACAAAGTATTTATCTTTTAGGATCCTTGCAATCGCAAGAACAAAAGGAGAGGGCTTAACTAGAATTTCATATTTCTGATACTATTTGACTAATGCCAATAATGAAGTGATGCCAAAATAATAGATTAGTAGTTTTGTAAGTAAATAAATATTGTGAGTTTATAAGTTTCCTCAGTAAATATGAGATGCTCTTAGCTATTCCCGATAATTTTTCATTGGTGCTGCTCTAATTAATTTAAGGACTTCCATGTGTTTTGTTGCATACAATTTGACTCTTCTAAGCTCTCTTCCCGATTTATTGTATTTCAGTAACAGTTTGCCTGTGAATTAATCCTACAATTACAACAAAACAGCTAGAAATGATTATGAGTATACTAGGCTAAATTTTATTTAACAGTTTATCCTCCTAATTTTTATTTCTTCATTATTCTTTGGGGGAGGCTTTTAAAAAAATTTATTTTTTTTATTTGAGAGGAGAGACAAAGTGTATATATGTTCACCAAGGTTTCCTGCCACTGCAAATGAACTCCAGACACATGTGCCACTTTGTGCATCTGGTGTTATGTGGGTACTAGGGAAATTAACTGTCGTGCTTTACAACCAAGTACCTTTAACCACTGAGCCATCTCTGAAGCCCGTGATTTAGTTCTTTCTTCACATTTTTATTGGAATGAAACTATATATATATATATATATATATATATATATATATATATATATATATATATATATATATGTAAACAAAGCAATGTGTTCAGTATCATAAGTTATTAGAGAAAAACATTGATAATAGGATGTCATTACATTTTATACATTACATATTCTCCCCACCCCCATGGCTCTTACATTCTTTCTGCCCCTCTTCCACAAATTTCCCTGAGTCATGGTGGGTGAGTGTGATGGTTAGGTTTTGTTGTCAACTTGATCTTTTTAATTATCTTGTAGGTCTCTCAGGATGTTTACAGGAAGGTAGACTCTCAGAAGGGGGCAGGATGTAAAGAAACTCAAAGAAGCTTAGAAGTAAACATCCTTTCTTGTGTGGGCAGCACAGGAAGGAAATTCCAGAGACTCAGGAAGCCATTAAGTCTGGGGAAGGGTTGCAAGACCCCAACCTGAGGCTATATAAAGGAGAAGAAATTCTCTTTGCCCCCCACTGCCTGTTTGCTATTGCATGTGTAGTATTGGCGATGGGTTTCTCTCTCTGCTTGGACCTGTGAAAGATGGCCAGCCTCTTTCACTTTTGTGGGACATCCCCTGGATCTGTAGTTTCAATGAATCATTTCCTCCCATAAACTGTGTCTGGTTTAGAGATTCATCCCAGTGGCGTGTGGCTGACTATGACAGTGAGTTTAAATTTTGCATAGTTATTAGGTGTTTAAGAGTCTCTGAATTTGTGCTTTGACAATTTTGAGCACCCTTAGTGCCTCTCTCCATTATCCTTCCCCAGGTTATCTGCTTTGCTGTGGGAATAGATATTTTGCTCATGATCTGACTTCCTTAGATTGTTGGGGCCCTAAATGGTGAGTTTGAAATGGTCTGTTTCCTCCTTTGGTGCCCCCCATCAACTCAGGTCCACTTGGTGGAGTTTGATTGTCTACAGTTCTTGTTGATTTCTAAAAAAAAATACAAACAGAATCTCCAGCGGAGAGTGAGATTATTGGTTGATTGAGACAAATATTGCTAGGTTGGTGAGAATTTGAAGGGTATAGCCTTTCTGAAGACCTGTGGTTAGTGAGGACTTACCCTTGGAAATCAGTTTCTTTGTCCCCATTCAAGGTTGCCTTGGGTCTCCAAACCAGTCAAGTGTTCCCTGCTACTGAGAGGATCTCATAGCCAATTAGCCAAATGTTGATTACCCACCTAGGTTGAGTGCCACGACTGCACAGATGGGCACTTATTGACTTGCTTATCTGTGCCATATAGCAGTCAGTGTATTCTGCATTCTCAGGCTATCAGTTGGCGTAGCTTGAAGATGTCCCCTGTTTTCTCAGAATATAGTTGTTCTGGTTTTCCTTAATTTTAAACCTTGAAAATGTATTTCTTTATATTTCTGTGCACATCAGCACAACTGAATTTCTAAGTTGGCCTACAAGTAAAAGTGGACTTTCTAGAAAGTGTATGATCTGATTCTTGAACCATTATGGGTGTGATAGGTAAAGTATACTAAGAACACAGGGAGACAGGTTTTAGTGTGCCCCTCTTTAGTGTGCTACATGGTTTTAGTCATTTTCCATTACTTCTGTATTAAGCATGAAAGATGCTTAAACATCACAGGCAGAAAGAAAACAATGTAGGCTGGAGTGAGGATGTATCTTTTTACTATTAATGAGAGCAGTTTAAGAATGATGGGGTGGGGCCATCATGAGGTTCCCAGCAACAATAAAACCTGTTTATCCAGCTGAGTCAGTGGCATCACATAGCTGAGCCCCTGGAGATCAATGAGCTATGGTTTAATCAGCTCACTAGGAGACATGGCACATGAATGGGTCCTGCACAGCTGGTGTGCTCAGAACCAAGCTGAGAAGGAGCAAAATAATCATTTTGCATCCTACTTGGTTTTTCCTAGCACAGTTTCCCCATAACTCCATCTAGAGGACTGAAATTCACAGAACTCAGAATCTTCTTTGGCTTCACAGGGGGTGGTGTCTACAGCCTCAACATGATGATCCTGCTTGTCTGGTCCTCTTCATCCTTGCTGAATTCCCAGGGGAAGGGCTTACAGAAGGGCAGAGCCCTGAGTCCTTCACTGGCCACTGAGGACAACAGCCCTTTGTCTTAAGTCCTGGCTGGTCTGGGGTTAGAGGTCAACCCTTAGGATTTCTGAGGGTCCCTCCCTGTCCTGGCTCCACTGATCCTCCCCAGCTGCACCTCAGAGCCTCACCCAAGCCTTTTCAACTTAGCCAAGGAGACTGGAAATTTCTGCTCAGAGGCTTGGTCTGGGTTGATTTCCCCCACTCAGCATGGCAGGGGGTGGGGGAGGAGCCAGGTTTAGATGCTATACAAGCCCAGCATTCTTGAGGCAAGCATGCCCACAGGGCATTATTAAATGACAATGTCCCATATATTGACCTTTCCAGACTAAGAATAAATGAAATTCATGATACTTATTATTATGGATTGAATATAAAATATCTATGTTTGAGCCTGAGGTCCCCAGTTGGATGACAGTGCTTTGGAAGTTGTTGGAAACATTAGGAGATGGCCACTCTCTGGAAATGGGTCACTGAACAGGCTATAGCCCACCTGAGCTCCTGATCTCTATCTCTACTTCCTGACTCTAGAAGGAAAGTGACCAGCTGACTTCCCACTTATTCCCCCTTGTATTCTCCATCGCTGTGGAATAGATCCTCTGGAATTCTAAGCAAAAATAAACACTTCTTTCTTTAATCTGCTTCTTGTCATATATTTTGCTGCAGCAATGAGAAAATTAACTAATATACAATGAGAAAATTAACTAATATACCAAGTCAAATTTGTGTTTATAGCCCCTTTGTTACTGTTGACCAGCCAAATTTCATACAAGATGGCTTTGTGTATCTCACACTCAACATTAACAAAATTAAAGTAGTACAGTGTTATTATTCTACACTTGTACTTTGCTCCACAGGTCCCTTTCATAGCTTTTGTTTCAATCATAAACTCCTCCTTTTCCCTTAATTGTGTGAATTTCTGAAGGAAAGGTACTCATTTCTTCACTATCATTTTAGGAAATCAAAAGAGATACTTGTGGAGAGTGGGTGAATAATCAAAATATGGAAAATATTTAATGTTCGGAAGTGTACACTGCAAGTGATTTCATTAAGAAAAAACTTAAGGTGAAAAATAATTATATAGGTCTTATCTAGCTTAAAAAAAAAGATCAAAACTGAAAAAGAAATCACCCTCCCCTGTCTATGTATCAGGTTCCTATTGCTGTTGTAACAAAGCACTACCAACTTAGACGTCTGTAACATGTCTGTGTTACCTTATCAGAAGTCAGATATGTGGAGGGTTTCACTGATATAGGACAAACATGCTTTCACAGCTGCAATCCTTTCCAGAAGCTTGAAGGGAAAAATCTATTTTGTGACTTCTTTGCTTCTGAAGTCTATCCACATTCTTTGGTTCATGGAACTGTGACAGTTTCAGGCAACCTCACAGGACTCAAGATTTTCCCACATGAACCTTTTTCCTCAAGATGGGAGGCCTCTGTTGCCTTTCCTTTTTCTGCTTATTTAGCTGAACAGCATAGATTTTGACTAAAACCTCTCCCATGTAATTCTCTCCACACTGGTGGGTGGAGGTCTCTGTAACTTCCCATTTTCCTTTAAATAAAGACTCCCACAATAACTTATACTCTGGTAGTCTATAATTTTAATTCTTTAATTTTTAGAAAAGAATTTGGGTACTCCATAAAATCTGAGGTACATTGGAATTTGCTGTGTATTATCTAAGTTCTAATCCCCAGCTCTGCCATTACAGAACCTTCCATTTCTATAGGCAGTATTTACTGATCACATCATCCTCATGTGTCCAACTTTCTAGTTCAGATGCTAACCCTCCTCCTCCAGAAACCATCATTGTTCTAGTCAGTTCCATGTCACTGGGATGAATTTCCAAACCAAACACATTTTGTGGGAGGAACAGGATTTATGTCCGGTTTACAGATCCAGGGGGAAATTCCATAATGGCTGAAGAAATTGGCTCGCTTTCCTAGATCCATGCAGAGAGAAAGAAACAACCAGCCAGCACCACAAGCAAGTACAAAACATACAGGGTGGCAAATAGCAGAAAACTCCAGGCAGAGCTCAGGAGCTCTGCATACCTTTAGGCTGGAAATCAAATCTTCCTCCAGTATCACCTCCTTCATCCAGTTGGCTGGAGACAAAGCTATTTTTGAAGACATAAATCTTTCGGGGGACATAATTCAAACTCCCCCAATCACCTATATAGATATTGGACATTGGATCTATCCTTCCAAATAATCCAAGATAACATTCTCTTTAGGCCAACTGGTTAGCTATGTTAGGATGCTCATCCAAACCTTAATTCTTCCTTGTCATGTAACTTGGAAGCATTTCTAGGATATGGCCATTGTTGGGAAGCCACTATTTGATGACCACAGATGAGTAGACTGGTAACCACAGGTGGCAGACTGTCAGGTGAGAACACAACACCCTGGCAATGAGAAAAAGCAGTAAATCTGTGCTGCCAATGACCCTTTTCCCATCTAGCTTACTGCTCTAGGATTACCTTAGTGATTCTTCCTTCTTTCTGATGCTGGGTGAGTTTGTCACTGTGGGCATTCATCATTTCCTCTTGAATTTCCATTGAATTTTATTCATACAAGTCACATTAAATCTCATCTGATGGATAGGTGGGCTCACCTATTGTATCTCTTTCTTTTGAATTTTAGCTTCTTGAGGAAAAGTTCATTTCTGAACCAGTAGTTCCATGCGACTTGTATGAAAGTTGTCTGGTATTTTGGGTTTCTGTTTTTTTTTTTTTTCTATATCTGTCAGATTTGCTTATAACATGAAGCAGAGACACAACCCAGGCACATAAGGACCTCCTGTAAATGCCACTCTCTTCCCTAAGTAGGTAAACTTTCACATATTTGGAAAAGTTATTATTGTAGGACAGATTGTTCTCCCCTGCATTCATTTTTAGTATGTTCTCTGAAAATGTAGGGGCCTTGCCTTTCATGTCCCTTGCCACGTCTACATTCCCAGCATACCTCTCAGTAACAAATATTTGCTGAACTGATGAATAATTCTCAGTGAAATAAACATTGATCTCTTTCTTTCTTCCCATTGTATGCATTCCTAACTAAAGGTCTTTTTACAAACTTACCTGTATCAGCTCTCTTAGTGCAAAGCCTTATTACCTGTGCAGAATAGACCTTGGGGAAGTTAAAATTCTTTGTAGAGCTAAAGGTTCTAAATGTTTCAGTCTGCCTGCATTATGCTTCTACCAATCCTGCCTACAGACATCGGTTATTTTCTCTTTATATGACCGTGAAAACAAAGGGAAGTGTGATTCTTAAAATGAATAATTGGTATTTCTACAGAGCTACCTACCCGATTCTACTTGTTCTCTTAATTTACTCGGTTTACACCGAGTGATGACAGAAGCCCATTGTTTTGCTGAAACATTAACTTCGCAAAGTCATTCCGCTCCCATCTGCAGCACTAAAATTAATGATTCCCTTTGCAACATCTGTTTAATTAACTATCGGCACCATAGAAGAGGCATCCAAATACCCCTGTGACTAAATCAGGCTCAAATTAGGGAAATACGATGTTAAATTGTATCAGGGAGAAGCTGAGTCTATCCTTCTGAGTGCTGGCATTCATTACCTAGTAGGCACCACATGCATCTTTATAATGAAGTAATGTTTAAGGCGCTGTTGTTGTCAGCCACAGGCCGCTGGGATGAATATCCAAACCAGGCACAATTTGGGGAGGAAGGTATTTATTGAAATAACAGATCCAGGGGAATTTCCAAAAATAAAGGAACAGTCTGGCCCCCATTCACAAATTCAAGCAGAGAGACAGAGCCAGCACCAGCAAATGGGGGGGGGGAGAAGGAAGAAGGAAGAGAGGTTCCCTTCCCCTCAAGCTTCCTTATATCTAGTCTCCTGGAAGACCCAACTACTTGGGGGAAAGGGCCCACTCTGGAGAAGGTACCTCCTGCCTTCTCCAAAAAGGATTTTGTCAATCCAGGCAAACTCAGAGACCCACCCAAGATTAGGCTAGATTATTTCAGAGGTGAAGTTGACAATAAACTTGACCATCACAAGCGCCTAGATGTAAAGTCATTTAGGGGCAGCACAGGTCCTGCTAGTCCTGGTCCTCAAAGGGGAGAAAGGAAAAAAAAGCCTTAGCCTCAGAAACAACAACTTGTCATGTTTGAGTCTGGAAAGGTTCAGTGGAGTTTTATGTGGGCATGTGTAGGTTGAGAAATTCTGGGGGGAATACTAGTAGTGCTGTTAAAGTGACATTTGTGAGTTAGTTATTCTAATGGTAGGTTCATCTTCTCTGAATCTTTTTAAAGTATATTTGCGTGATTATTTTCACTATATGCGTAAGCAGGAGAATTGTGTCACCTCATGGTGTGCACTGGAAGGTCTATAGTTGATGTTCCTGGGAGGAATCAGCTGGCAGTGATCTGTAAAGAACATGCTCATCTGTGCAATAGTGGCACTAAACCAAGGAGGGTAGTAAACAGCTTACTGATTGGCTAAGAGATCCACTCATTGACAAGGAAACCTTAACTGGAACTTGGATCCATGACAAAATCCTATGGGGACCAAGAACTCAGGGGCTCCTAGGGGAAATTCTCAGGACCAGAGATGCTACAGAGATGCTACACCCATTAGGAACAAGCCAACATAGCAATGTTGTCTCATTTAGCCTATATTGATCTCACTCTCTGTGGAGATCTGTTTGTATTTTTCAGAAGGCAGTGAGAGAGCCAAGAACAATTCAATTACACCAAGAAGACATTGGATGATGGCTGACATTGTGGCAGGAGACAAGCCACACCTAGACTTCACACAGGGCCCAAATGAAACCTAGGAGAAAGTGATGAGACAAACTGAAGACCAATCACCACAGCAAGTCTGATAAGCCATGAAAAGTCAATGGAGATAGACACCAATGATACCCAACACAACCCAGGGCAAAGATCCAGAGATACTTAAGATCTCCACAATAAAGCAGACTTAGAACTCACCCACTATGATTCAGGGAATTGAGCAGAAGAGAGGGCAGAAAGATTGTAAGAGCCATGGTGGGGGAGAATCTCCAAAGACATTGCCCCCCTCAGCAACAATACACACAGGGGCAAGAAAAAAAAA
Source organism: Zapus hudsonius (assembly GCA_004024765.1). Classification (NCBI taxonomy): domain Eukaryota; kingdom Metazoa; phylum Chordata; class Mammalia; order Rodentia; family Dipodidae; genus Zapus; species Zapus hudsonius. Next base: position 16,434 of record PVHP010014893.1, read on the forward strand.
AAGAAAAACTGGCTACCTCTTGTGCAGTTCATAAATCCCTAACCTATGGACTGATCCAGTATGCACACTGAGGAAGGACCCCAGTGGGTAGGGGACAGAGAGGAGGGAAATGGGGACAAATTCACAAGATTTACTCATACAATGTATATACTTATTCATAATAACTATAAAATAAAAGAACCTGCAAGGTTTAGAGCATTGTAGTAGGCACCAGAGAAAGGTAATTGCACACCACATTCAGGCACAGAGAGAAGAAACTCTAAGTGCAAACTTATGAGTTCTTGTGTTTGCATATGTAAGTTAAGTAGCACTGGGCTAGCTCTTGGAATAACACCAGCAAGACATCAATCTGTGGCCAGCTCAAATTTTCCCTCTTTGTAAGGTATGCTTTGTTGCTTTGTGAAAAATTTGATGTGAAATTGCAGGTTTGCAAACAGTAAAGTCAGGAGGTCTTGATGCCAAGAAAGAAATGTGAGGAGAAAAGAGAAAAATGAAATAAGAATGGGGTGGACCAAAAAGGCGGTCCACATAGCATAGGACAACTGTCAACATTTTCTCTTTCAACAACTGCTGAATGTCCAAATCTAAGAGAGATAGAATATTGGATGTCAAACACACAGATATGTTAGATAAGTCACCAAAAGAAAAATGCCATGTAAGGTCCCAAGTTTATTTCTTTTCATAAATCTCAGAAAATATAGCATTTTGTTTGATGCAAGAGAAGTCCTAATGCATGAATATAATATGTTACTAGTATTATTTAGTTTTTGCCTACATTAAAGATGAGATTTTTTCTTTCCATTTCTTGCTCTTTTCCCCAACCTGAAGTAATTGTAACTCCATGACTTAATGTGAGTATGTATTTAAACATGTGTCACAGCTAAATTGACCAAGAGGAAGGTTGTTTTAGTAAGAGTCAAACTCTAAATCAAAACAATTAGGTTCCAGAACTGGCTATGTTTATTTTCAGTATAAATTTTAAGCCATTGGCCTGATATTTCTAAGCCTTCAGTTCTGTTTATTTACTTTTTAAATTTTAAAAATGCTGATTTTAAAACTGTATCTATTTCATAGGATTATTATATTAGATAAGAATCATAAAGTATTTGGTAATGTTTGTCATAAGATAAGCCCTCAATATATCTTAGTCATGGTTATAATCAGCTAACTTTTGCTATAACCCTAAAGAGCTATTTTCTTTTGAAAATAAAATAAAAAAACAAGCTTTATTGTGATTCATGCAAAGGGGTAAATAAGGAAATGGATGAAAACAAATTTACTTTATACCTTATACTAATTATTATAAGGTATAATTGCATATCTCTGGAGACATGCGAGAAGGGCTGATCCAGGCACAGATGAGGGTTGGAACAGTGCATGACAGACAATATTAATCTATAGCTCAGAAAAGTCAGGAAAAGTTCTAGGGAAAAAAATGCTAACATAAAGATGGTTCCAGAGATGATCCAAAGACACAAACAGATGGAGGACAAACTTGTACAATCTTGAAAGCTTGCTTGGAAATTTCAGCATAGAGAGACATAACTGAACTACAGGCAATGTATCTGCAGGTGAGTTTCAGAAAGTCGAGTAGGATTCAGAGCCCAATTCTATTACCTGGACACATTATAGAATGAAGGTGTGAGTGGGAAGTATGGTGCCTGGCACTGGATGTTAAGCACAGGGAAATAACTGAGTATCACTTTCTAAAATGTGATTTAAATTGTTTGTTAGAAATATCCTAGAAATGATCATTAGGTATACCAATGATTAAATGTGAATTATAGCTCTTTTTTATATTACTATGAAAAAACAGATTTCTATAACAAAAAAGAACTATGTCTATAATAATTGCACTGTACTTTAGGGTATGTTTATATACTACATCCAATTATACTGAGATGCTAGGAATGTTTGATACACAATTTCTGGTTGAATATGAGGCTAGTTTGATAGAAAGATTTGGACTCAAGTTAGTTACATATTAAAGTGGTCTCCTCTACAGAAGCTTAGAGTAGAAGGAGGAACTGTTATCTGAAGAACCCAGGGAAAAACTGCCCTTGGGCCATGTGCTCAGGTGTTTGTTTCCAGAAAGTCTGGCTTAAAATTGCTTCCCACATGCTGTGGATAAGTTTTTTAACATCTTCCAACAGAGGGTGGGATGAGATCCAAAGTCTGAAGTCACTTGCTTATTTTGAAGTTCCATGTAGATTATATAAGAAAAGGAAGAACTAACCAAAAGAACTATTTTTGAAATGCTGCATTTTAAGTGTTTACATTTTAATTTTTTATGTGAGAATTTATTTGAAACTCACTTATATAAGTATACATATTGTATCAAGATAGCATTTGCACTAATATACCAATTTCCTTAAAGTTATTTACATAAAATTTACTAGGCTAAACTCCTTAATGAGCAAGATGTGGAATATAATAGAATTGATAAGTCATGAGGTAGTTTTGCAAATAAATTGAAATTTATACTATTTACAGGAAATTTTAAATATAAGCTCTGTAGCTATATGAAAATATCTGTTTGTCTAAATTTCCATTTCTCCTAAGGCCAGTTGGCCTTCCTCTCCCCCTTTCCTGTGTACTCCTTAGATGCTCCCCGAATAATACTCTCTGACCTTTGCTTGGGATTTCCAAAGCTTCAGTCATGCATAAGTTAATAATACAGAACCAAAGAAATGGCAGATCATTCTTGGGAAAATATCACCACCCAGGAGACTTCTTCATAATGTTCTTGTTCCTGCATCTTCCACTGTGTGTGTGTCTGTGTGTCTGTGTAAAATTGTGCATGTGTGGGGTTGGGGCTTGAACCCAGGGGCTTGTGAAACCTAGGTCTGTGATTTTTTCCAGAGATCTGTACTTCAAGAATTTGCTTAGTTCATATTTATAAAGTTAGGAACATAGGAGCTAGTTTCTAGAGAATGAAGTTGATAGGATTTTTTCTTCATGGGAGAATATTCTATGTACAAAAACATCAAAAGAGAGGGTAGGTGACATGGCTGTGGTAAACAGAAAACATTGGTGAATGTAAAGCTCTTAAAAAGGTGTAGATTAAAGTTCACCTAATAGCAGAAGCTAATGCTAAATAGCGGAAGACACAAAATTCTTTCAGAAGACACATGGAGATTCAAAGCATGCAGAGGTCTCAAAGCTCTGAGGATTATTATACTGTCATCAGATATCAGAGAGACTTTCATAATAATAAATGTATTTTCTACACTATTTCCTAAGCAACCAGCTTGATTCTACATACTCAAAAAAAAGAGGTGGGGGGCTAACTTAAACTTCAGAGCAGCAAGTTTTATTTCGACTTCTTCCTCTGGTTCTTCTGTCTGTCTCTCTCCTTCTCTCTCTTTCTCTCTCTTTCTTTTCCCTCTTCTTTTATTTCCTCTCTCCTCCCATTCTCTTCCTTTCTCCATCCTTCACTTCCATTCTTCAGGTCTTTTTGTGTGCTATAAATGTACAAGGTTCTCTTTCACAGAGATTACTATAATTTTTTTAATGTGATGGCATGGAATCAGAAGTCCATGCATGGATAGGTTTCCTTTTGAGTTTGAGGTATTTTGGTCTGTGCTTCTCTCAGCTGTGTTGATTTTACATAGCTAGATATGGAGTATGAGAGAGGATTATAATTATTGTTTTCCTGATATCTGGGAAGTCTTGATAGAAGTAAAACTCAGCCTGGTATTCCTAGAGAGATTTTAGTCAGTGGATAAGAAGTTATTGGACTCTGATATCATGTAAACTTAAAATACTGAATGCAATATATTATAAAATTAGCTGCATATAATTAAAAGGTATATTTATTGAGAAATAAGTTTATATAGAAATAAACACAAAAGTCATTTTTGTTTAGGATGAAATGATCACAATTATCTTTGAACTATTGCTAAAAGACAACTTTAAAAAAAAGGAAAATGTAACTAATATATGCAAATTTATTTAACAGCCACTCACCTGAAAGCTAGGAAATAATAATTGGGGAGGGGTCAGTGTCACTTAATGAGCATAAAATGTCATGGTCACTTCCTAACTATATCTAAATAACAGGCTTCAGTCATTGCAGAAGGTGAAACTTCACGTAGACATGAAAGATGAATCCATGAGGTATTACATATCTGGTGATAGACGAGAATTTTACACAAGAAGATCCTAAGACAACATTTGTATTACAGGTTGGTGTCATATTTCACACTTAATGTTCACTATTAGTTTATTTAAAATATGCATACATATCAATGTGTCGATCTATCGGCTACTATATAGGATTTTCTGCATTCTAAAGGACAAACAGGCACCAAGATTTATTGTAAGCTTCTTGGTTATTAAGTGTAAGAAGAACATTTGTTTTACACCAAGTTTTTGATTTTATCTATTATATGATGTTATCTGAAGTAAGACCATATCACAGGAGATTATTATGTAGCTGAATATTCAACAACCTAGATGCATTTTATTTAATAAATATTTTTTAAATTTTATTTATTCATTTTCAAGGAGAGAGAGAGAGAATACACCAGGGCCACCACCTTGTGGGTCTGGCTTATGTGGGTCCTGGGGAATTGAACCCAGAGCCTTAGGCACCAGAGGCAAGTGCCTTATCCTCTGAGCCATCTCTCCAGCCCTTATTTAATAAATATTTAACAAGCATCTTAGATATAGTTTTCAATGCCAGCACTAGATTGGGAACATGGATATTGGATATATAACTGTCATTGTGTATCTTCACTAGGTATCATAATCTAAACTAATTCAGGTTCCTTAAAACTGACAAAAAATATTAATACATAGTTTATTTTTCAGAAGAAACTGGCACATTATAAAATGGAGAAAAAATTTCTTTATTGGAAAGGCACTTGGCGTTGAAGGCATTTTGCATAGGTTGAACTTGTAGAATTATTAGTTGCTCACATGCTGGTATTTGAATTATTTCCGTGCTTTTCCACTATTCCATTCCATAAATCAGAATTTGGTGAGTCATGATATGCAAATGGCTTAATGGAAGGAACACTGTGTGCTGAGTTATGGAGTTTCAGAGTTAATAAACAAATACCTGTTAAATGCCTTGATTGTGAAATGACTTATTTTTATGAATTTATATTAGTAACTCCTTATGTGTGAAACCTACATTTAACACAATAAAATGGGTACTGTTTCACAATCTTGACTTGAGATATTATAATTAGATTTCCTGTTTATTAAATGAATTGGCAAGTCATCAGCTTTCCTCTATTCTTAATTACCTCAAAACTATCAAAATGAGCTTGATTTTCCCCATATTACAGAAGAGGAATAAACCATGCACTGGACTCCAATATCTCATCTCTGTCAGGAGTGGGCATTGCTAATGTATGGTGACATATACATATTATCATAGCTCCTAATATTTAATAAAAAAAATCAAGAGACTTTCTACTCATTGAATAAAGATGCCACATAATTGAAAACTACTTGCCTTTTAGTCTAACATTAAAAATAAATAAATAAATACATAAATAAATAGGTCTTGGGCCACAATATTGGTGCAGAATTCCTTTATTCCCCTAAAGGAACACTTTTAATAAACAATAAGAATCTAATGGCATTAGTTTCTCATCTTTTGCAAAGAAATCTATGTCATATTAGGGGAATTGCAGTGAAGAATGTTCAGGGTCCTGGTTGCCTCTTATAACCTGATATTTGCTATTAGTCTCCCTGAAGCTGCTGGGGACATTTTTCTTCCTGGTGGGAATTACAGACCTGGCACATACCAAGAGAGCCATAAAAGCCCCTCTCATCTCTTTAATCAATCACGACTAGTATATCTACCATACATTTTCCAAGTTTAAAATAGAATAAAGTCACATAATAATCTTTCTCCCTGCAGCTAGACTGCTTTCAGTACAATGACCCACACTCTATGGCTGTATTAACAGATACGATCTATTCTTTAATGGAGCTCAGCCATGGGGATTAGCTACCTGTAATGCAGTTTGGGCTGTCAAGCACTCTACCAAACTCCTAACACATTACAAGTTACAGGCATCAATTCTTTCTAAGTGAAAAGGCATTTTACATTCAAAACACTTCACACCTAATAATGGGAAATTATCATGATGGATCCCCTTCAGCTGCTGAAAGGTAAAGAGATGGAGAGAAAAAAGACAGGTACCCTATCAAAAAATTCATATCAATGTTTTTGATCTACCTGAGGCCGATTAAACCCAAGTAGCGGTGGATAAGGCTGTCAAAAAATTGGAGGAGTTCAGGGAAGATCAGAAGTGTTTCTGTTTGATGGAGGGAGGAAAATCTTAATTGAATAGGAATAAAATGTAGCAGAAAGAAGGCTGGATTACCCAGACTCAGAATGTTCTGGAAAGTGTAGGAGGTTGAAGCAATATAAATATATCTGACTTAATTTCTCTCACATACAATATTACTTCAGGATATTAAAATGGCCAGGGATTCTGATTTGGGACAGGATCCTGGAAGTGAAGCACAAATAGGAAGAGAAAGCCAAACATTTTATTTTTCCTATGTGATTTCATAGGGCCTTCTATGTGTGACGAGACAATTTTCTGGAAAACAGAATAAACTAGGGTGCAGAGATGTTTATCTACCCCACATGTAGAATTATATGCCAATATTAAGGTTAGTGTTTCTATTACTCCCATATGACTCAATGCTATTCATTCATCCTTAAATCCATGCATTCAGTCATGTGTCCAATATGATTGTATACTCATGGATATTTCAGATCAGATTGTAGGAAATTTACGAAGTTTGTTGACAGGACTCTGAGCCTAACTCATGCTTAGGGGGAAAGAGCTTAGGATGGACTCAACTGTCAGCAGTGGGAAGAAAGACAGGCACAGATCACTCCTGCCAACTCCTCTTCACTTCTCATTTAGTTGGATTCCCTCTTTCAATTGTTCTCCTTCTGAACATTTGCAAATATCTATCCTTCAATGATATATCATTTGATGCTGAATGACCGAAATTTGGTGATTTAATCAATTATAATCATAGTATGCTGAATATTTAAAACATGTCTCACACAATATTTTCATCAAAGTTTTCAATAAATGTTTATTCCACAGCTGCCAAACATATTTAGCTCAAGAGAAAAATAAGTATATTTAATTGAAAAGATCCCATGCCTTCAAGGTGAGGCATTTATGATAATCAAAAATGTTATGTCTTATAAAATTTCTAACTATTTTCTAGGTAAGTTAAATTCCACATCACTGCAACAAAGTAAAACTCATAAATAAGGAGAAATTAAAAAGAAAATAAATTTTAATATCTCACAATTGACTGAAAATGAAAACGTAACAAATTAAGACCTATGGGATAGAATGAAAGCAGCCCCAAGAGAAAAGTTTATAGCTCTGTGTGCATGCATTAAAACGAGGGAGATTTTGTTTGGGGAGGGTGCCTTACACCCTATGGTTGATTCCCATTTGAAACCCTGCCAAGTCCACCCCATGGGACCTACTCTGTTGTCTGAGGGGGTGCATGTTTGTGTTCTAAATGCAAGTTCCCTTAAGAAACCCTATTCTTTTCACCATATGCAGTGCATAGAACTTGTCATCTTGACTGAGACCTGATTAGGACAGGGTGCTTAAGTTCCAGTAGCTGGATTTCCTTTAGGAATCTTATTTCTTTCACCCCATAGATGCAGCCTATCAATCCGTCACAGTCAGCCACATGTGTACTGGGATGAATCTCCAAACCAGACACAATTTAGGGATGCAGTTATTTATTGAAATAACAGATCCGAGGGAAGTTCCAAAAATGAGGAAAAGGCTGGCCCCCTTTCATAAATCCAAGCAGAGAGACAGAGCCACCACCAGCAGCTGGGGGAGGAAGGAAGAGGGTTTCTTTCCCCTCAAGCTTCCTTATATCTTGTCTCCTTCTGGAATGCCCACCCACTAGAGAGGGAGGGCTCACTCTGGAGAAGGTGCCTCCTCCTTTCTCCAAAATCCCAAAAGGATTTCATCAATCCTTTCTGCAGGGAAGCTGAGAGACACAACCAAGATTACTGTGGATTATTATACAGATAAAGTTGATAATAAACTTAACCATCACACCACACTTGGCACTAGTACCCATCCTGAGTCCCAACATTCAGAGTCCCTTCAGGAATCCTCTTCCCTACATAGTGAGAGACACCAAAGATCTTCTATTTGAGCTGATGGTCAAGTGTAGGTTCCAGGACACCTGCAAATGAACTGTGACCACCTCATATATTAAATAGTACCACAAATTTCTAAGAGTGAATTCCAAGCACCACAAAACAAACAAAAATGACAAACACAAAGAAACAACAAGCACTTATCCAAGCACTCAAGTAACCTAGATATCCCAGAAAGACCTGACAAAAGTGTTATTTCCAGACTGGTAAGTCTCTTCATAACATAAAAAAAAACACAAGCCAGTGTGTCTCCCTAGTAATATCAAGGCCAGTGCAGAGGACCCCCATGAGAGTTGCTCAGAGGAAAATCTCAAGAGTGAATATAAATTCCCCAGTACCCACAAAAATCTCAAGAGTGAATATAAATATGTACAAAGAACTCAAGGAAGACATAGCTAAAAGCATGAATGAAACCCTGAGTGTGTTCAGTGTTCAAAGAGGGCTCCAAAGAACATAGATGGAATGAGGAACTCTATAAGGATGCAAAATAGAACTCAGCAAAAATATAGAAATCCAGAAGAAAACCAATGCAGAAATAATGCAGGTACTGAAATATTTATGAAAGAGACATACAAATACTTCCTTGAAAAGCTTTACCAATAGGATGAATCAAGGCTTTGGAGATAAAGAACAGGAATTGGATCAATTAGTTAAATTCAGTGAGAAGTTCAAATAAAATATGAATGGAACATTAAAGAAATGTGTGACACAATTCAAAGGCCAATGTTTGAAATAAGAAGGACATAGAAGAGCTTCTGACCAATGACATAGAAAATATTTTAATAAAATTATAGAAGAAAATGATCCAAATCTAGGGACACAGAGTCCCATAAAGATAACAGAGGCATACGGAAAAAGAAACAAAGTATACCAGAAAAGAAATTCTTCATGTCATATTAAAACATGAAATATCCAGAGAAGAAAAAAGGATACTGAAAGATGCAAGAAACAAAATAAATTTTCTCAAATAAAAGCAGATCCACCACAATAATGGTGGGTGTTTCAGTGAAACATTAAAAATCATAATGGCACCGAATGGTATCTTTCAAGCACTGAAATACTACAGCTCCCTACTCAAACTTCTATAGCCAGCAAAATTATCTCTTGCAATAGAAAGAGAAAATAAAATGTTCCATGATAAAAACAGACAAAAAAATTTTTTGAGCACTAAGCCAAGCCTGCTGAGGGAATTAAATGGAATACTAAATATTAAAGACAAGAATAAACATATTCAATAAACCACAGAGGAAATGAATAGTGACCAGAGATAGAAGAATTGTTAAGCAAAAGAAGACCTAGAGGGGCTGGAGAGATGGCTTAGTTGTTGAGGCATTTGCCTGCAGAGCAGAAGGACCCAGGTTCAATTCCCCAGTACCCACATAAAGACAGATGGACAAGGTAGCACATGTGTCTGGAATTCATTTGCAGTGGCTGGAGGCTCTGGTGTACCTATTCTCTGTCTCTGTCTCTCTCTCTATCTGCCTGCCTCTTTCTTACACACTCTCTCAAATAGGTAAATAAATAAAATATTTAAAAAAGAAGACCTAGAAAAAACAAACTCCACAAAGCAATCAACAGGGTCTAAACACATTTTTAATAATAACTCTGAATATTAATGGCTTCAGTTCTCCAATCAAAAGGCATAGGCTAACAGCCTGGATCCCTATGATTTGTTTCAAAAACTTATGTATATTTATTCTTTACCATGATCATAGCATCCACCTGTTGGTCTTAACTCCTTAAAATCACTATTAAAAAATTACTGTTAACATCTCTGATATATAAAAGGGAAAAGTGAGATAGAAAATGTCCCCCCTCCACAGAGATTAACTGAGGCCTCTTGCCCCCCCAAATTAATACAATAATTCTACCAAAGAAAACCCTCAGAAAATTAGGACAATGGGAAAGGTGTCTATGAGTACAACCCTTTGAAAATAAATAAATAAATAAATAAATAAATAAATAAATAATAAAAATATGTCTTGTGGGTAGAAGACAAGTCTATGCTTATGTTTCCCAAGCTTGTGCTAAGAGTGTTGCACCAATCTAATATCCCCGCTCATGTCTCTACTTTAATATTTTCTCTGTTTTATATTCCTTCCTACATAACTTCACACTGCATGCATGGCTACCTGAATCCCACTCCTAATTTATTCATCAGTCCAATTGCCAGGAAAAGGAAAAACAAGAAGAAAAGAGCTGAAGAGACACACAGATGAAGTTAATTTTTCTCACTACCTGTTTTCTTAAAGTCCTTATGATTGAAAAAAATATTTCATTTATATTTCTCACTCTGCCATGAGCCTGGAGGGAAGGCCACACTTTCATTATTGTCAAAAAGGGTCTGAGGAAAGCATGTCTATATAGTGGAATGAGATAATACAGTTTAGGTGAATATCAGGGCTGTCTCATTATTCACCTAGCATTTGCATATTGATGACTGAAGTCAAAATACAACTTTAATTACATTATCCTGCTAAACACGATGTCTTCCTTGAGGGCCAATGGATCCAGGAGTAGCTATAGACCTAGGACTGAAAAAGAAAGCTACCTTGTTACTGATAATTAAGGAAACTGGAAGAGACATGGAAAGGAAAAAAAAAAATAATAGACCTTGAATTAATTTTGTTTCCCAGGCAAAAGGGGACTAAGTCATGTGTATACACATGTGTACATAGTCAAATTGTAAAAAATAATAAAAAATAAATCAATATTTTAAATTCTAACTAAAAAGGTACTACTATTATGGTTTGAAGCCAATTGTCAAAAATTTTTCTTTCCCTTAAATTCAGAAATAAGTAGTCTTAGAAGTGAAATTTATGGGAATGAAATAATTGGTTTGCTGTTAAACATACATGTCCTAGCTCTCTGATTTACCCTTAGCTCCCTAGGTTCAGAAATCAGGAGCACTTAAAAGCCTTATGCTTTAGGAACAGGTTGACCCTTCTATCTTCACATTACTCATTTGACTCCTTCTTTGAAGAGGAGACAGCTATTAAAGGAAGTCTAACATATTCCTCTAGAGAAATTCTCTCAGGAATTGATAAAATGAGAATAGTCCCATGAATACATATCGTTACATTTTCTAACTAAACCAGGAGCCATCATTTGCTGTCATCTTGTACATCTTGTTGGATACATTATGCTATGCAGTACATGTGCATACCATGTAATTATCAAGAGTTTAATTGACATTTACTTCGTTCCAAAAAATAGTCATGTTTGTTGGTAGAGATTTTGTGCTGCCCTGTTGTAAGTCATTTTGAAATATCTGAGATTATTGTAACCTGTAGTTACTCTACTGGGCTAAAGAAAAAACCAGAAGTGTTTCTTCCATAAAGTATATGTGTGTCTTTTGTGTAACTTCTTCTCACTCCTGACTTATAATTGTATAGCAATCATGAGTCATTGTATTCCTCTACATGATTCACTTCTTACTTTCCACACATTGGTGAGAACATGTAATATTTGTCTTTCTGTGCCTGACTTATTTGATTTAATATAATCACCTCCAATTCCATCTATGTTGTCACAAATGACAGTATTTAATCTCTCTCTCAACATAAAATTTACTAAAAGACATGTGGTGATATGATGTTATGTGAAGAACAAAATTAATCTTCCATCAAATAACTGTTAGAAGTTATTAACAAATTTAGAAACTCATGGGATACAAAAATCAATATATAAAAATGTTATACCAATGATGAAATTAATGAAAAGTAAACTAAGCTAATAATTCTCCTTATAACTAAAATATAAAATATTTTCAAAAATAATCAAGTAATAGAAAGTTATCAGCAATTAAAATTATAAAACATTAATGAAAATAATATAGAACACAAAATTGGAAAGTTATCCCATATTCACAAATTAGAAGAGTCCATAATGTATAAAATGTGACTTAGACTCAATGTGATTTGTGCCAAAGATTTTCTTCACAGAAATAGAAAAAATGATCATAAAATTCATGTGGTCTTTTCATGTATATATGTATCATGTTATACATACATAGATATGCATATATTGCATGATATACAATCTTCCATTGTTGAATATTTTGATGGTGTATTCATTGTGAAATGTATGTATTAATTTTACTTTAATATATTTATGTTTTAAAATTATATTAATAGGATTCCTCACATTCTATTCATGGCCCCTCTTACTAGGCTTCATTATTGATTTAGCTTATTGTATAAGTCCCCACAACCTCCTATTGCCCCGCCCCAGTTCCTTCCATTCTCTTTTAAGTCTCTCAATTCAACTCTCAGGTTTGGTTAGAGCTTCAGCTTGACATCTTTAGAAACCACATATGAGGGAGAATATGCAGTGTTTGTTTCTCTGTCCTTGTTTGAGTTCCCTAAATATGATCTGCTCCAAGTTCATCCACTTTTCTTTAAAATTCATGATGTAATTTTTTCCTTTCCTTTCCAGCTGATTAGAATTCCATCATGTAAACGTACTACAATGTTGATATCCATTCATCCAGTGATGGACATCTGGGTTGATTCCAATTCTTAGCTATTATGAATTGAGATGCTATGAACATTATTGAGCAAATGTTTCAATGTTGAAGCTTGAAATCTGGAGGACAGATGCCTAGTAGAGGGATACTTGGGTCCATTGGTAGCTCTATACTTATCCTATTCAGGATTCTCCACACTGCTTTCCATAGTGATATTACAAGTTTGCAATCCCACCAGCCATGAATGAGAGTTCCTTCCCTCCCCTCTGCATCCTCACCAGCATCTATTGTTGTTGGATTTTTTAATGATTGCCATTCTGACTGGAGTAAGTTGGAATCTCATTGTTGTTTTGATTTATGTTTCCCTGATGATTAAGGATGATGAACACTTTCTTATATGAGAATTGACCATTTGTGTTTCCTCCTCCATGAATTCTCTGTTGAGATGGATGCCCCATTTTGTGACAGGGCTGTTTTATGTTTTATTAATTTTTTGAGTTCTTTGTTTGTTCTAGATATTAGACCTTTGTCTGTGTTATAGCTGGCAAAGATTATCTCTCAGTCTGATGGTGGTCTATTTGCTCTGTATGTGGTATGTTTGTCTGTACAGAAACTGTTAAGCTTAATGAGATCCCATTGGCTAAGTGATTGTTGCACTTTCTGGGCTACTGTGGGTTTGTTCAGGAAATTTTTCCCTACCTCTATTTCATGGAGAGTTCCTCATTTTTTTTTCTTTCAGGGTTTTCAGTGTTTCAGGTCTTATATTGAGGTTCCTGATACATTTGGAGCTGATTTTTTTATGGTGAAAGTAGTAGGTCTAGCTTAATTTTTTGCATGTATTTACCCAATTTGTCCAGCACCATTTGTTGAAGATGCTACCTTTATGCCAGTGAACATTGTTGGCTCCTTTGTTAAAGACCAAGTAACTATATTTACTTGAACAAAAAGCAGGGTCTTCAATTATATTCCATTGGTCTGTCTATTTTTTTGCCAGTACTATGCTGTTTATGTTACTATGGCTTTGTTGTATATCTTTAGATCAGGAATGGTGATACCACCTAGGAACTTTTTTGTACTAAGAATAGATTTGGCTATTTGAAGCCTTTTGCCATTGCAAATAAATTTTGAGATTATTTAGTATATGCCTGTATACAATGAAGCTGAGCTTTTTATTGGCATGGCATTGATTCTGTATATTGCTTTTGGAAGAATTGCCATTTTTAATATATTAATCCTACTTATCCAGGAGCATGGAATGTCCTTCTGTCTTTTTACATCCTCCTCTATTTCCTTCTTGAGCATTTTCATGTTTCCATTATAAAAGTCTTTCATATCCTTGGTTAGTGTTATTCCAAGGTATTTGATATTTTGGGGCTTTTGAAAATGGGACAGTCTCTCTGATTTCTTTTTCTCTATGCATTTAATCTGCACATAGGAAAGCTACTTATTTTGTCTGTTAATTTTGTATCCTGCCACTTTGCTGAAGGAATTTATCACGTTCATGAGTTTATTGGTACTATTCTTCAAGTCTGTATGTCCATTAAGAATCAAGAATAAGACACGGATGTCCAATCTCACCACAGCTTGTCAAAATAGTACTAGAAGTTCTAGCCCAATTAATAAGACAGGACAAAAGCATGAGAGTGATACAAATTGGAAAGAATTAAAATTATCCCTTTTTGAAGATGACATGATACACACACACACACACACACACACACACACACACACACACACACATATATATATATATATATATATATATATATATATATATATATATATATATATATATATCAGACCCAAAGAAGAGTATCAGTAAACTCCTGAAGCTTATAAACTCCTTCAGAAAAATATCAGGTTACAAAATTAATACACAAAAATCAGTAGCCTTCCTGTATACAGATGATATGCACGCAGAAGAAGAGACCAGAGAGACTGTCTCATTTTCAATAGCCTCAAAGAATACCAAATACCTAGGAATATCATTAACCAAGGATGTGAAAGACTTGTATAATGAAAACATTAAGACACACAAGAAGGAAATTGAGGAAGATGTGATAAGATGGATATTCCATGCTCTGGCATAGGAAGAATTAATATAGTAAAAATGGCAATCCTTCCAAAAAAGATTTACAGATTCAGTGCCATGCCAATGAAAATCCCAGGGTCCTTCTTCATAGATATAGAAAAAATAATTTCAAAATTTACATGTAAGGTCAAAAGGCCCTATCCAAATCTATCCTAAATAAAATAACTTCAGGAGGAGGCATCACCATTCCTGATCTAAAGACATACTACGAAGCCACAGTAGCAAAACTAGCATGGAACTGGCATAAAAACAGACAGACAGACCAATGGAACAGAATTGAAGACCCTGCTCTTAGTTCAAGTAACAATAGTTACCTGATATTTGACACATGTGCCAACAATGTTCACTGGCATAAAGATAACATTTAACAAATGGTGCTGGACAAATTAGATAAATACATGTAAAATATAAAAAGATCCACTCCTTTCTCCATGCGCAAAAAAAACAAACAAAAAAACCTCCAAATGGATCAGGGACCTCAAAATAAAACCTGAAACCCTGAAAACCCTGGAAGAAAAGATAGGAGGAATTCTACATAAGATAGGAGCAGGGAAGAACTTCCTGAGCAAATCCCCAGTCAACCAGGAAGTGCAACAGTCACTTAACCAATGAGACCTCATCAAGCTTAAAATCTTCTGTATAGACAAACAGAACATACTCAGAGCCAATAGACCCCCATCAAATGGGAGATGATCTTTTTCAGGTATAACACTGACAGAGATCTAATATCTAGAATTTACAAAGAACTCAAAAAAAAAAAAACCAACAAAAAATCAAATAGCCCCCTCACAAAATGGGACATTGATCTCAAGAAGCCAATTCTCACTTAAGGAAGTGTTCATCATCCGTAATCATCAGGGAAATGCAAATCAAAACTACAATGAGGTTCCACCTTACTTCAGTCAGAATGGCAATCATCAAGTAATCCAGCAACAATAATTGCTGGTGTGGGTGCGGTGAAAATGGAACCCTTGTTCACTGCTGGTGGGATTGCAAACTTGCCCAATAGAATAGAATGTATATAGAGCTAGCAATGGACCCAGCTATCCCTCTACTTTAGCTACCCTCAAGAGGTCACACTTCAGCACAGAGACATTTTCTCAACCATGTTTATTGCAGCTCAATTCATAATTGCCAAGAATTGCAATCAACCCAAATGTCCATCCCTGAACAATGGATATCAAAGTTGTGATATATTTACACGATGGAATTTTACACTGCTGAAAGGAAAAATGACATCATGAAATTTAAAGAAAAGTTGACAGACTTGGAACAGATATTACTTAGTGAACTAACAAAAGAACAGAGTCAAATGCTGCATATTCTCCCTCATACGCTGTTCCTAAACAGGTTAATTTAAACCCTAAGCTAACCTGTCAGGGGAGATGAGAACCTGTGAAAGAGGTGGAAGGAATGGAGAGGGGAGGAGAAAGGAGAGGAAGGACTTCTACAATAAGATAAATCAATAATGAAGTTATCTCATGAAATCCTTACTTTCATACACTTAACTTGTAAGGGAAAAAAAATGGGCATTGCTTGGTAAGAGGTGCCATGAATAGAAGGGGAGGAAACAAATTTGTCAGTTTATAAGGGCTGGCAAAATGTCAAGAAACAGAAGTCAGGTCGTTTGCTAAACTTTTTGGTCCAAACTACATTCTGCATTTTATTCTATGGTCTAATTCTGTCTTCTTTCAGCTAGGCACATTTCCCAGCCATGTGTGAAGAGCTGGATGCATTTGTAATCCCAGAGAAGAAATATTTGTGTTATACATTAAAGTCACCTTATAGATGATGCCAATAATTTCCCCCCTCTCTTTTAACATTACCTGATTGTTTTCTAAATTTGTTTATGATGCTTTTACAGCCAAGAAACCAATTAAGGTTGTTCATACCCCACAATGAGTATTATCAGTATCACCTGAAAATAATAACAGTGTGTCCCCCCACACCCTTTTTCTTGTAAATTTTACATCACAAAATGAAAGTCAGTTACAGATCCATTAAATGAGAGTGTGATGGGAGGGAAACACAGTGAGCTCTATCTGGGTTGAAGAAGATAAGCTGCATAAATCAGGGCACCTTGCAGCTGAACATTTCTTTAAATAGCTGAACAGGAAAAGAACATGCTTGTTCTATTAATAGTACCAGCACTCCTCCTATCTTTAGTAGAAACCTGCCTAGGATGTCAGGATGGGTGAATGCTTGCAGTGAGTGGTGAGGCAGTATGAATCTGTCCATGGTTTTGCATGGTCAACTCCACAGCTTGAAAATTGTCCCTGGGACCGAACTAACCCTTCTGTAAATCCCTATTACTTTCAAGTTTGCCATTTGCATTTCATTCTGATAAGTTGCTTTTCTCTCACTTAGAAACTCTAAGATGATAAAATCTTAGGGTTAGTTTGTTTCAAGTGGGAATACGCAAGACATGCCTGAATAAACCAGTACCTATCAATTTTTAAATTCCACATTGCTCATAAATCTGATGCAGTTTTAATTTAATATCATTTGCTATTTTTTTAGATTGTACGAAACATTTAGTTTTTTCAACCAAAGACATTCATTTAGGTGTAAAGCAATAAAAAAAAAAAAAAACTTTTGTAATTGGGCTGGAGAGATTTCTCAGCGGTTAAGGCACTTGGCTCCAGTGCCTGAGGCCCCTGGTTCAATTCCCCAGGACCCATATAAGCCAGACCCACAAGGTGGTGGCCCTGGTGCGCTCTCTCTCTCTCTCTCTCTCTCTCTCTCTCTCTCTCTCCTTTTTATCTCTGCTTGAAAATAAATAAATAAAATATTTAAAAAAACTTTTGTAAGATGCTTTCTGTGTTTCAGGACTAGTTTTGGTTCAAGAAGAATAATTTGTAGCATTCTCATTAGCTGGCACTTCACCCACAGCAGATTGAGGGCAAAATTTGTGAAAATTATGAACATTCACATCATGACACCTAGGTCTATAATAAGCCTGTGCCAGTCTGGTTAGGTATTTTGGCAAATGTATTTTGGCAACACATATTAAAAATACATTGAAGTTGTAAACAGTTTGTATTTTTGAGTGCATCATTACTGCTTATACTATTACACTTCATGAAATACCTGTGAATATTATCATTGCCTCAAGTGCTTTGCAATGTGGTAGGTATACTGTGAAAACCTTTTATCATCATATATATGATATATATTATATATATATATCATTGGTGCATTTAAGTATCAATACAACTGTATTTTAAAACAATTTATACAAAAATTCAAAACAAAGCTGCAAAGTAGCATTTTAACACTTCAAACCACTACTGAAGGTAACACTACTGATTTCTGTTCAACATTATATATTTTAACTAATTGGAATAATAATATACATGCCATTATAAAATTAAGTTTTTGTCTGTGTTTTATAAATACATCCATGTTATTAATATAGATGTGATTCATTCTTATGAATGATCTAATAATGGTATAGTAAATAGATTCTTCTCCTTTCTTCCATCACTTTTACCTCATTTCCTTCATTCCTTTTTCATTTTTGACATTTATTTTTGTTATCCTCTTATTCAATATGCTAGACTACAATAAAAAATCCTTGAATTTCATAAGTCTTTTATTATAGCAAAAATATAATGATCAAAACCAAATATGTAATAAGTATTCTCTTTATAATAAGATAAGAACATGGTTAGTTACAAATCATTTGTGGAGGAGTCATTCTCTACTGTGAACCCCCGAGTTCATGCTGCGGTCTGGAGAATGAGGTAAGAACATATGGTAAAGTTGTGTGAGAACATGGAGAAGACAAATATCTGAGAAAGATAGTTGATGCAGAGTGGTGTCAGGTGAAATGACTTTGATGCAAGAAGAGAGTGGAGATGTTCTGGTGACATAAATAAAAACCTTCCTCAGGAGGCGATGCCTCTGAGTATTCATCCCCACCAGCCTACTGCTCCCTTCTTCCACTCAGATGCCTGAGTTATAGTGAGTGAGTTTTAAATCTGCTTTACTATTGAGTTTTTAAGAGTCTCTGGATTTCTGCTTTGGATTTTGTTGGGTATCTTCAGTGTCTGTCTCCGTTATCCTTTCACATGTTATGTGAGTTGCTGTGGAGGCAGTTCTCTCAGCAATAAGACAGAAAGAAAAAAAAGCTGGCTACCTCTCATACAATCCATTACTCCCTATCCCCTGGACTGGTCCAGCAGGCCAACTGAGGAGACCCCCCCCCAAGTGGGTTGGAAACAGGGAGGAGGGAAGACTTGCTCATATAATGTATCTAATTATTGACAATAAGCATGGGTAAAAAAGCAGCAGTGCCACAGCCAATTAAATAAAGGTGAGAATTGTGAGGAATATAAAAGATGGAATTTGTGGCTAGATTATATTAAGATTTACGAACCATTAGAAAGGTGTAGGTTTTATTGTGAATGAAATGAAAAGTTTTCTGAGTGTTTGGAGAAGGAAATTGAAGTATCTGTGTTTCCTTTTATAAGAACACCCAATGATGTGTGGCATTGACAACGGATAGAAGGGTGCAGGTGCAGATTTGGAAGTTATGGCAGAAAGCTATTGCAATAGTCTATATGAAAACTGTCTTCAATGAGTGTGCTCCCGATGAAAGGATCAAGTTGTGCACATATTTTGAAGGTATCCAGACTGATCTGTAGTGGATGAGATAGGGTGAGCATGAAGAGAGATGTCTAGGACCCAAGGCACTTTAAATCAGCAACTGTAAAGACACGCTATTAGCTGTTATGGAAAAAAAAAAACATGCTGGAGGATTGGGGAAACAATAATGGAAGTCTATTTTCTTCAAATTCATATTTATTTATTTTGTGTGACTATGTTTGTGTGGAAAGGTTTGCACACATGTCACACATACATGACTGGCTTTACATGGGTGCTGAGGAAACAAATTTGGGATGACCGGCTTTGCAAACAAGCACCTTTAAAAGCTGAGCTATCTCCTCAGCCCTGAAGTTCAATTTTAACCCTATGATGATGTTATATTTTGTAACATACAAATGTAGGTGACAAATGATCAGTTGGACTGCAGGGAGGTTTCAGCCTATAACTATCAATTTATGTTTTATCAGAATTTTAGGTGCATTAAATATATGAGATTTGATAAAAAATTGTATAATAACTGTCAAATTTTTCAGTTAAAATGTTTGAGACTTTCACTGACATAGAAAAAGCAAACATTATACATAGACATTTGAACGTGCATGTTATTTTCTTAGGTCAATATCATTTGACAAATAGTTGCTTAATCAAAAGCACCTGTAAATAGATAACACAAACATGGTGAATGATGCATTATATTCAGTTACTTTGCAGGCATCTTAACGGTGTTAAAGTTTTTTTTTTTTTCTGGATAAGTGTTTGAGGGGATATATTCCATTCAGACACAAGGGGCCTGGCCAGAAGGACAGGGGGTTGACTGGTCACATCATATCCACAGCCAGGAAGCAGAAAGTGAGACATGGATAGAAAACCACAAATGTCCCCTCCAGTGACCTACTTCCTTCAGCAAGTCTGCATCTCTTAAGAGGTCCAACAGTTTACCAGTGTCAGCAGCTGGCCAATGGGAGTCATTTGACATTGGAACCGTAGCATGCATATCAGTAGAGGTAAATGTTCTCTAAATACCATAAGTAAAAGTCACAGTGATGTCTGGAAGGTCAGTGAATATATGTATGAGGGGTTGTCATTTAACCTGAATCCTAAAACCTGCAAAGAAATTTGACCAATAGCAGACATGAGGGAACACACACTCAAGACACAAAACAACAACAACAAACAAACAAACGAAGACATGATTGGATATGAGACAAGGAAAAAAATCTAAAATCCTCCTGGATAAATCACTCCCTACATTAAAGAAGAACCTAGAATATAGACAGTAACAATCCGAGGTAAATGGAGTTTGAGGTCAGCTACTCTAAACTGCTGTTTCCCACTCCTTCTCTAAGCATCATTACCTCTCTTATAGCAGAGGTAGGAATATCAACTTTAAGAGAAATTACCTTAGGCACTAGAGATAGTTTTTTTTTTATATTTATTGTCCATAATGAGTTACATTATTTAGTGGGCAAACCATGCGTTGTTAGCCCGACTTCCCCAATTCCCCCCCTCCCCATCCCTGATCAGTTGTATATCCTCCTTCGTGGGCTGTCTGTATTAGTCCTTGTGGCAAGGGATCCTGTATATCTTAGTACTCATCCCCGTCTTCCTGGCCCAAGTGAGTTGTTACTGATGGGTGCTATGCCTCTGGACCGTCTCCCCCACCAGGGCTCTCACAATCTTTCTGCCCCCTCTTCCGCTCAGTTCCATGAGTCGTGGTGGGTGAGTAATAAGGCTGTTTTAATGTGGCGAGCTTAGAGGTCCTTGTGTCAAAAATCCTTGGTTTCTGTCTCAATGGCCTATCCTGTGTTGATTGAATGACTGTGGTTATAGGTCCCTTGTTCATCTGTCATTGTCTGCTGGGTTCCCTATGGATCCTCCCTGATATGACTGTGGTGGCTTCTCTCTTGTCAGGATCTCATCCATCGGCCTACGGTTGGTTGGTAAGGTTAGATGGGCCACAGCTCTCTCGTTGTATCCTGAAAAACACAAACACATTTGGCTTATCCAGAGTTGGTTGAATGGCTGTGGGTATGGGTCCCTTCTTCATCCCGTCCTTCTCTGCAGGGTTCCATATGGATCCTCCACAATATGACTGTGGTGGCTCATCTCTTGCCATGGTCTCATCTTTTGACCTGCTGTCGGGTGGTAGGGTTATATGGACCACAGCTCATTCGCTATATCCTGAAAAATACAAATACAATCTCCATTGGAGAGTTAGAACAGTATAGGTTAACAAATATACACCATCCTGGATTGCCTAGTTTCTATTTTTAATAGCCTCCCTGTCAGACATTCGCATAGTGCATCTTTTCTTGGGAGCCCAAGAGTATGGGATCCGGTGCATCTTGCCCTAAATCCCCATTTCCAATCAAAGGTTCCCCCTCACTGAGTGGAATATTTGGCCAAATTTAATGGCTGTTGATTGACTCCCCCAGGCTCAGGTTCCTTCATTGCACAATTGCTCCTTTCTTGGTTTGCTGTTCTCTCCCAGTAGGAACTGTATTCAGCCTATTCATGGCCGCAGACTATGTTTCATGCCAATGGTCTGTTTACTCCAGTTATTGCCAATCAGCTT
>PVHP010014894.1:0-38334 GCA_004024765.1 Zapus hudsonius
CCATGATACATTCAAAACCTGCCAGCAAGTACATAGTAAGAACTGTCTCAACTCAAAACACAAACCAAAAGAATCATATGGTCTTTTGTTGTAAGAGAAACATTATAAAAATAATACAATGCTGCCTGCAGAAGACTATTTCATAACCAAGATTACACTTACAGGAGGCAGAGCATACAATAACTTCATTTCTAAGATGAGGAAATGGGTAGTATTAAAGATTCTGGAACAGTATATTCAGAGCTACACAACTAAGGTAAGCCTAAAGGCATAAAGTCAGGAATCATGTGTAAAACACCTTACCAAGGGCTATGCTTGACTGGGACAGTAGAACTACTATTAAACCACTATTTCTGAGGTCTCTTTAATATAAACTACATCTGAGTTAGAGGTGATAGATTCCAGACTATATGCCAAATGCAATAAGAAATATGTTCCTTCCACATTTTATTTGTAGGTAGTAAAATGAAGTTTAAGACATTATCTGAATGCCTATGTGACGGGTCAGGCACATATGCATTCAGACCCCGTTTCACATATATGCTGAGTGTTTTACTCCTAAAAATGAATTTTGGAAATATTATATTCTTTATTCCTACTTTGTACAAGTACAAGAGCATTTACTTTACAAAACAGCTTACATATTTTTAACCTCAGCTATTACTTAATACCAACATAAAAATGGAGCTTTAATGTTTCTGGTTAAGTGTATAGACAGAAACCTTAAAAGATCAAGAATTATTTCCCTTGTTCTCTAGCATCAAAGGAGAGGGCTGAATTTTGTCAACAGAATAAAAAAGCAGTATATCAAGTAACTTTATTATTTATTACTTACCAAGATCATTATTTCAACTTTACCTCATTGGCCTGATCAAGATATAGAACTATGAAGATATGGAAATGTCTTTGAAGTTCCGCTGTCGTGAAGGTCAGTAGGTCATGGTGGTTACCAACCCTGACCCAGGTGGAAGCAGACTGGTCAGTAGGTTATAGTCGTTACCAACACCGACCCAGGTAGAAGCAGACTGGACACAGTTTTGGAAACTCCATATTCTGAATTCCTTTTCCCTTATCAGATATCTCAAATAGTGGGTATCCACCTATCTCCTCCAGGAAGAATTCTTCCTTCTCTTCAGCTCCAGGTCCCATGGGGTCCTCTACTTCACTTTTGCATTGCCTGCAGCCTCAGAGAAAGGATGCTCTCCCACCATGGGACCCTCAAATTCCCCATCCCAATTTGATGGCATGATCAGAGGGATAGTGACAAACTGCAATTTGGAAGCATCTGGAAATGTCTCCCTTGTTCTCTTAACATTTCCTACTTCTCCATGGATACTTTCTCCTGTGTTGGATTCTTAAGAAATATAGCAACAAAGAATACCAACAATTCAATAAAGAATTACAGCCTCATGTTACTATTCCTTTTATCTTTTTATCCTCCATGTATTCTGGCTTCTTGAAAAATAATCTTTAGGGCTTTAGAAAGGGTTCCATCAGCCTGTTCTCCACCCCGGTAAACCCAGATTAGAGCTCTATCACAAAGCAAATTGAGCCTTAGCCCTGCAAACTTTGCTTTATCCCTAAATTCTTCTCATGCTTTAGATTCAGTGTTTTGTGAATAAACACTCCTTCCAATTTGTATCTTATTCACTTTTGTAACCCTTAGTACAAGCTGTATTTTATAGCTACAGTGGTGAAATAAATAAGGAAGTTAAGTGAACATTTACAATGTCATTAGTTACAATGGGAAAAAGCTTGGTGGCATATGCCTTTAATCTTAACACATGAGAGACTGAAATAGAAGAATGACTGTGAGGCTAGCCTGGGGCTACAGAATGAGACTCCACCTTGAAAATTTATAGATAGATGATTGATAGATAGATAGACAGACAGACAGATATGTAGATATATAGAAATCATACAAGTCAGCAAATGTCATGGCCATGAGCTTATACATACAAAATATGTGAGGAAAGAAGCAGATTTTCAGATTATATTGGGTATTTTCAAGCTAACACAACTTTTAGTGGACAAATTGCTAAAACTCAATTTTAACTTGTCAACACCCCTATTAAGTTACAGTAGCAAGAATTTAACACACTATTGCATACACTGCTCAACATGCTGAATAGTGTTGAGAGGTTTTCTTGCTTATTTCTCTGAATTCAGCTAGTACTTTATAATTCAGTTAGTACTTTATAGAAAAGAACTAACAACTTCCTTTAAGTAGAAATCATCAGATAATTCTAAAAGCATTTTTATCTTTGCCGATATATATGATGCCTTCTTTGGCTTTTCTCCATTATTTTTATGAGTATGGTTAGCCTATGCAATGATTCTTCGTTTTTATATTGATATTTGTGTCTATATATAACAGATTAGTAATTAACACCTGTACTGTGCCTTTAAATCCTATCCAGTACCACGAGATCCATTCAACATTTTCCCTTTTTTATATGTGTAAATTTTCTCTGATGGTGAAAATCTTGGCTCCATATTATTCTTTTTAAAAAATATTTTTTTTACTTATTTGAAAGAAAGACAGAGAATGGGCATGCCAGGGCCTCTTGCCACTGCCAACTCCAGATGCATGCACCACTTTAGTGCATCCGGTTTTATGTGGGTACTGAGGAAGTGAACCTGAGCTAGCAGGCTTTTGCCAGCAAGTGCCTTTAACTGAAGAACTATCTCCCCAGTCTCCCATATTATTCTTAATATATTTAATATACTTGTTTATTTGACCACCCTGCCAGTCAGCTTTGCGTAATGATTACAGGATCCCCAAGACTTGAGTACTTTGTAGAAAAAAGAGGTTTACTTAGTGTGCAGTTGTGGAGGCTGAAAGAGCAAGATCAGGAGGTCCCATCTGTTGGGCATCTGTCAAGAGCCTGCTGGCTGTGACGTAGCATGGTGGAGGCATCATGGAAGGAGTTCGCGAGAATGTTGAGAGGTCATAGGATAAAACAGAGACAAGAGACTAGACAGCAGCCAGGTTCATTTTGTATTACAACCTACACACAAAAGTAGAGGGATGCAATACTGTTTGAAAATGCAGTCTAGTGCAAGTAGTGGGCTCTATCAATGGCTAAATATCAGCAAGATACTGATATGTAACAAACTAGTATTGTAAAGGAAGTTGAAAAGAACTCTGAAGAGAGAGAGAGACATCACATGAGCAAGTCGAGGAACAACCTTTTGTAATCTAAGTTAGGAGTTAGCATCCCATCAGCATGCCATACCCTGTTGTCAGGAAGTGACTTGCCCAGCTCACACTCAAGAGGAATAGATTACACAGGGTGTGAGTGTTAGGAACCAAGGACCAGTCATTGGGAACAGTTCCAAAAGCTGTCTGTCCCAACTGATTCACACCCAACACACACAGAAAAGCCTCCTCACAGACCTCCTCACAGAGTTCTCCAAAGCTCACCCTATCTCATCATCAGTTCAAAGGCTAGAAATAGTCTTTAAATCATTTTTGTGTATGAATGAGGCTCCTTGGGCATAATAACTTCTTTCCTATTTAAGAATTTAAAATTCTTGAGCTGGGTGAGCTGGGTGTAGTGCAGGGGTTATGATTTCAACACTGAAGAGACTGAGGGCAAAGCCAGCTTGAGTCTTCAGAGGAAGGAGCTATGACAAAAAAAAATCACAAAAATGTTTAACTCCCAAATCAAGCACTTAAAACAATATCATCAATTTCCAGTAAATATTATATATCTTTTATTAGCAAATCTAATATCATGAGAAGGTAAAAAGTGTTAAAGAGAAGAAGACACTTTAGGAGAGCTTAATTAATTGTCAGGCCTATTGATTCCTCTTGACGAATGTCTTTATTAAATGTTAATGAGAATCCAGAAGAGTGACAACACATGTAAGTTTAGCTGGTAGATCCAGTCTCAAATGCTTGATTAATCTCAGTTCCTCCTTGACTTCTTTTGTGCATAAAAATGACATTTGTTACATTTTTCAACTAATATCAAGGAAGTTATAAGTAGAAATTTTATAGTGCTCTCTAAAGTAGTTAAAACTCTACCCTTTACAAATGACAAGAGTTCATTTCAAACTAGGATAAGTAAGCAAAAATGGAAAAAGGAATGCACTGGTTCATGAAACAAGGAAATGAAAGGCTAAGTAAGGCTGAATTCAGGTACACCATCAGACCCCTTTCTGTTCATTTTTGTGCAATAAGAAATAATAAAATAAGTTTGCTGCTGGCAAACTTTCCTTGCTGGATACATATCAGGCCATCAGATGACCACAGAGTAATGGGAGTGAAAGGAGTGCTTCTTATTTAAGAGTCAATGTATAAGATTTCAGGAAAAACTTCTGATAGGAGACACTTAAGATCTGAAAACAATAAAGCTGACTTAAAACTCACCCACCATGTCTCAGGGAACTAAGTTGAAGAGGGAGTGGAAAGTCTGTAAGAGCCATGGTGGGGGAGGATGTCCAGAGACATTTGCCCCCCTCAGCAACAACACACAAATGGGGAGATCCTGGCTACCTTTTGAGCTATTCAGGACCCCCTACCCCATGGACTGATCCAGTATTTCCCCAAGAAGGGCCCCCAGTGGGTTGGGGATAGGGAGGAGGGAAATTGGAGTACCATCATAAGATTTGCTCATACAATGTATCTAATTAAGGATAATAAAGATATATTTTTTAAAAAACTTCTGATAGTTTCACCCTGTGACACATGTGTGTTAGACTGGTTCTTTATCAAAAAGCAAGGTCAGAAGGCTGAGGTAGGAGCATTGCTGTGAGTTGGAGGCCAACCTGAGACAACATAAGTGAATTTCAGGTCAGTCTGGCTACAGCGAGAACTACCTTAAAAAAAGGGGGGGGGGCTGGAGAGATGGCTCAGTGGTTAAGACACTTGCCTCCAGTGCCTAAGGCCCCCAGTTCAATTCCCCAGTACCCACATAGGCCAGACCCAAAAGGTGGTGGCCCTGGTGCGCTCTCTCTCTCTCTCTCTCTCTCTCTCTCTCTCTCTCTCTCTCTCTCTCTCTCTCTCCTTGAAAAATGAATAAATAAAATATTTTTTAAAAGAAAAAAAGTAAGGAATTGTTATCACAAATTCCCCAGAGCTTGAGTCAAAGAGGGTTAATCCTCTGAAGGAAATTGGGAGTTAGGAGAAGTACAGGGGGAAACCTACTGTGAAGGAAGGAAAGAAACCTCAAACAGGTTAAAAGCAGAGTCTCATTATACTGTATTAATTATAAATTTAAATCAAACATATAAATTATCTGTGCACATAATAAAGGCACAAAGATAATATTTTACCTAGGCCCCTCTACCTGGGCCAACATTTCTTTGATTTTAAAAATTAATCTTTGTAGTAATGTATATCTATTATATAGTTAGACTTTCGATTTGTTGGTAATTAATGTTTAACGTATTGATTAAAAGAAACATTATGTTTATTTGTTTTTTATCAGAGCAAATATTTATTTTATTCATCTGAATATATTACTACTGTAGGTAAATATTTAAAAAGGCTATTTATACTTCTTATGAGAACGGTTTCTTCAGTCCATTTGCCCATTGATTTATTAAAGGACTTTTGAAGTTGGTGTTTATTTTTTTTATTGAATTTATAGATTCTAGATATTAATCTCCTGATAGATGAAGAGATGGCAAAGATAATGGCCCATTCTATAGGCTGTATTTTCATTCTGGTCTTTCTTCCCTTTGCTATTCAGAAGCTTTTGAATCTGATGAAATGTCATTTGTCAATTCTTACTATCATGTCCTGGGCTACAAGAATCCTTTTCAGAAAGTTCTTGACTATGTCTTCATCTATAAATGTTTTCCCCTAGCAGTTTCAAAGCTTAAGGTTTTACCTGAACATTTTGGGTCCATTTCTAATTGATTTTTGTGCAAGGTGAGAGATGATGGTATTATTCCAATATGTAGATATCCAGTTTCCCCAGCACCATTTGTTTCTTTGAGATATATTTATGCACTTTGTTAAGATTCATAAGGCTGTCACTTGATGGGTTTATTTCTGGATCCTGTCTTCTATTCCCTTGGTCTATATGTATGTTGTATGCCAATACAATCCTATTTTAATTCCAGTGGCTCTGTAGTGTAACTTGAAATCAGCTATGGTGAAAGCTACAGAGCTATGCTTTTTGTTCAGGGTTATTTTCGGTGTCGTATGAAATTATTTTTTACTTCCATAAAGAATGTCATTTAAATCTACATGGGAATTGCATGAGCTCTATAGATCATTTTCAGTAATGTTGGCATTTTCACATTATTAATTCTACATATCTATGACTATAGGAGGTATTAACTTCTTTTAGTATCTTCTTCAATGTATTTCTTCAGTCTTTTAAAAGTTTTGTTGTAGAGAACATTCACCTCCTTGATCAGGTTAAGTTTTAATTTGTTTTTTGTTAATTTGCTTTCTTGCTTGACTGGTTGGTTGGATGGTATTCTTCAAGAATATTATGAGTGGGATATTTTTGCACTCAATATGTTCTTTATTAGTAACTAAAAATACTGATGATTTTATAAGTGTTTCATTGATAATTTTCAACACGCACACAATGTATTTTGATCATAATCTTCCACTACTCTTTTGCCCCCTCTCCAGCCACCTTCCACTGAACCATTCTTTTTTTAAAAAATATTTTATTTATTCATTTTCAAGCAGCGAGATACAGGAGATAGATGGAGAGAGAGAGAGAGAGAGAGAGAGAGAGAGAGAGAGAGAGAGAGCCCCAAGACCACCACCTTGTGGGTCTAGCTAATGTGGGTCCTGGGGAATTGAACTGGGGGCCTCAGGCACTGGAGACAAGTGCCTTAACCACTGAGCCATATCTCCAGCCCTGAACCATTCTTTTTTCCCCTCCTTCATTATCCATGACATGTTGATTGGCCCAGCATTGTGCATGTGTTTTGCAGGTCAGGACAGCTGCTGTGAGGCCAGGAATGCAACAGCCATTTTTTGTCCAGAAGACATTTCACTCCTCCCCATCCATGGGGTCTTATATTCTTTCTGCCCCTTCTTCTTCAATAGTCCTTAAACCTTGGAACATGTGATAGAGATGCAAAAAGAAGCTTCTCAGACTGAATGTGAGCACCACTAATCTATGAAGAAGAACACAAATACTTAGAGCAAAATTTAATGGACACAATATATTCATTTAGCCCATAATTTTTGTATGTTGTTTTTATATCCTGCTATTTTTGCCAAAACATTTAATAGATCTAAGAGTTTTATATTTCTTTATAAAATTTTATTTTTGCATGTGTGTGTACACAGAAGCACATGCATGCATGTATGTGTGCATATGCCCTTACGTCAATAATAATTCACATTTGTAGCAACATCTTCAAAATCAAAAGATAATTGATAATTTTAGGTGACCTAATTCTTTTTTTTATTTGAGGGGTGTGCAAGGGGTTAACACAGGGTCTCACTATGACCTCAAACAAGCTATCTACCTGGCTCATCCTCCTGAGATTACAGGATTGCACCACAATACCTGGATAAAACATTCATATTATATAACAAGTAAATATGGAGCTTTATAAGTTCATATTCAACAAAATAGTAAAAAAATTGGTTTTATGAACACTTCAAAGGTAGGAGACTTGGGAGGTGACTGAGTTGACAAGGTGCTTGTTATGCAAGCATGAAAACTTGAGATCAGACCCCCAGCACTCATGGAACTCATTGGATATAGTGCACATACCGGAAATCCCAGTACCAGGGATGCAAAGACAAGAAGACCACTGAGTCTTACTGGCCAGCAAGTCAAAATGAGAGCTCCAATGTCAATAAGAAACCTTGTCTCAAATATAAGTTGTAGAGTAGATAAGGAAGACATGCAACATTGGCTTCTGGCCTTCACACTTGCATTCACACACATGCACAAACACATACACAAAGGTTGGGACATGTAATCTTTTCGTAAGTAAAGAATGTCTATATACATGAAGCATCTATATACACATTTTGGGGAATATGTGTGTTTCTAGAAAATGAACCCAGGGCTTTGGGTATACAAGGCAAATGTTTGTCACCAAACTGCATTTTCAGCTCTTGGAGATAAACATTTTCAAGTGTTTATTCACTCAAAGTGGCAAGATAAAAGATGAATATGGAAGGGTTTAACTTTTTTGAAAGCCATATATATTACATTCAGTGTCTCTGTCAACCTCTGGTCTCCATGCCACCAAATAAATGCATGTACACCAACACTCATATGCAGCCACACACATACACAACGCACACAAAAAACTAATTTTCAGTCGCTATGTTAATATGTGTTCTTCCACCTCCCCCACCCCACACAGACACAAATTCTTCTAAAATAAAACTTGGCATCATTCTGGTATTAAAACCAAGAATGTTACCAAAATTTCTAGAAAATAGAATAAGAGGTTATCTGCCTTTTAAAATCTGAGTATGGCTGGGGAGATGGCTCAGCGGTTAAGGCCTCCAGTGCCTAAGGCCACGGGTTCCCCAGGACCCACATAAGCCAGAACCACAAGGTGGTGGCCCTGGTGCGTGCTCTCTCTCTCTCTCTCTCTCTCTCTCTCTCTCTCTCTCTCTCTCTCTCTCTCTCTCCTTGAAAATGAATAAATAAAATATTTTAAAATCTGAGTAATTGCAGATAGCCTGAACTACACACATGCCTTCTAGCTCATTTTCAGAATAGACTTCCTCTGTGCCTTGATTTCTTGCTGAAGATAAACACCACCAAAATTTAACTTGATTAACTTTATTTTTTTCAAGATGAGCAATATACACTAGATTGAGAATGATTATTCATTCAAAATTGAAGTCATTAAAATCATAGTCACACATTTTCTATTTAAAAGAGCCAATTACGTATTAAGGCCACCCCCCCACACACACACACAAGTATAAACAAAATGTCTTTTAAAATGTTAAGACACTAATGAACTCTTATTTCCTCCAATCACAACTGTTAAATAATTGTTAAGGTCAAGCTTTTTAATGGCTCATTAAGACTGATAAACGACATACAGAGGTGGAGTTAAGGAGAACCACCACTTAAAGTGTGTGAATAAGGACCTGTACCTTATGATGGTACAAATATTGAGTTTTGGAAATTTGAAAATATAAGGCTAACATTTTAATTCACATTCAAAACTCAACTTTTATTGCAGATTTGAGACTGACAAATTTTCCTTTTCAACTTGAAGTGTCTCAAATTTCATACATGAAGCAGATTGAAAAATTGTGCAACTAAGTATGATTGCTAAAACAAGATGGCGTTTTCTTCTCATGGTCTTTGTACTGCAGAAGCCTTCTGCATTCCTGAGTCAAATTTGTGTAACTAAATTTTGTAGATGACCTTCCAGCAGCCACTTCAGTCTGTCTAATGTGCTGCAATGCAGTGTCATTCTCAGAGCTGAGCATTTATAGTCAATGTTTATAAGATCAAATAAATAGACTTATGAGCATACCCTGCCCTATGAGGATGTCATCTTACAGGAAAAACGCCTTTTTAATGGTTAACTTCATTACATAATGTAGCTTTGAGTTCCATTTTAACAAGAATTATTGCCTGAGCTAGAAGCACAGCAGGAACTTTGAACATCCGTGGTCAAATCCAGTAAGATTCCCCATGCTTCATCTCTGGCCCAGATCACAACTCACCTGTAGCTGCCTTCCAGTTAGTGGTCGGGCATCAGTGCTTTCTCTCTGTCTGATCCCAGCACGTGACAACGATAGCCAAAGTTGATTTGTGAGATAAAAATTAAATGTAACTCCTTAACTTAGAAGTCATTGTTTTCCAGCATCATTAACACAATCTTAAATGAACCCTGTGGTCTCAAAGTTAAGTCATCTTGCCATGTCTGCTTTTAAAGACCCATCTCTAGCTGCACAAGCCTTATTTCTGCATGCATCCATACTAGCACCCTTGACTCTTCAACCACACCGTGTTTCTTCTCAGTCCAGGGTCTTCACAGCAGCTACCCCTGCCTGCGGTGCTCACTCTGAGACATAGATGTCCCTGATGTCAAGCTGTACTCCCTCATGAACGCTTTACCTCATCTCCAGTACATGCAAATTTTATTCTAAGCACCCAGATTTGCCTGAAATTCATCATCCTGGTATTTATGGCCATTGCATTTCTTTCCCAGTATTCACCCATTTCACCAAATCATCAGCACAAAGCGGTAAGGACTGTGTCTGTTTTCTTCACAGTTCCTATCTCAGTACGTTCTATGAGGTAGAAAAGTATCTAATGAATGTCAATAGAATCAATAATTAAATGCAAATATTGGTAGTCCATATATAAACTAAGAGGTGACATAATAAATGAATGCAACAGGAAAAAAGAGATTTAATTAGTTTTAGTAGATTTTAGTTTAAAAAGTAACTAGAAGGGAGGATTCATGAAGGTGAAAGCAAAATAAGTAAAATAAAACAGCAAATCAAGAAATCAAAGATGTTCGACCAATGGCTCGAGAACACAGAACACATATGGCACAGATATGCAAGACAAGAAGTGCCCATTTGTGTAATAGTGGCGCTCAACCTAGCTGGATAATCAACAGCTAGCTAATTAGCTGAGATCTGCTCAGTGGCAGGAAACCCTTGACTGGTATGGGGACCCAAGATGTGATGGTTAAATTTATTTGTCAACTTGATCTATGTAATAATCCATAGTAATCTCTGAGTGTAGTACCTTGCTAAAAGGGCACGGAGGATATGGGGTTAAGGGAAGTTGAGACAGGCTGAAGCCCAGGTAGTCTCTGCACTGAGATCCAGTAGGAGCTTCACCAACCTCCACCCTTAATCCTAAACCTCTGGGCTCCTTAAGCAAGCCACAGTGAACCCTGCCTTCTCACCCCAGCAGGGCTGACAATAGGTGACAACTCCAGGTGACAAATTTCTCTGCAACCATCACCATCGAATCCATGTCTAGAATCACCTACTTCCCGCCACTCAGGGCTAAGCAAGCCCCTCAATTTATGCAAATTAAGCATTCACAGGTTACCTTCCCCCACCTATCCACTCCTAGGTGCCAACTTACCACCCTGCCCTAACCAATTCCCTTGCTTTACCCCTGCCCCTAATTCTCCTGGCTTCTCCTCTCTATAAATATAACCCTGCCACATACAATAAACAATATCTGCTGGTCCCACCCGGGGCAACTGTGTCCCAAGAGTTTTTCTCTCCTATCTTGCCCGCTTGCATCCTGCCCCTGTGCCCAGCTCCATGGATAAGCAGGGAACTGCCCTGTTTCCTTCCCCTCTAGGCCACTAGCATCCATGGAGGGGAACAAAGAAAGGACATCTGAGTTTGCCTACAGGAAGGATTAACAAAATCAAATCCTTTTGAGATTTTGGAGAAGGGAGGAGTTCCCTTCTCCAGAGTGAGCCCTTCCCCCCGGTGGGTGGGCCTTCCAAGGAGAATAAATATAAGGAAGCCTGAGGGAAAGGGAAGCTTCTTCCTTCCTCCCCTAGGCTGCTGGTGCTTGTTCCTGACTTGCACATGCATCCTGCTCTCCTACACTTTCTGGACATTGGAACCCACACAGGCCAGCATATATCCCATCACATGCCACTCAACAGAACACTCTACACACCTGCAGAAAGTGAACAACGATAGTTAATAAATCATTTTAAAGTTAATGTGGGTTTTAATCTCTGACAGAATTTAACCGCTTCCCCTGCTTTTCAGGGCTACTTCCATGGACCAGGTGACAAACAACTCCTTACTGCTCCAAGAGCTGCTGCTCCAGTCCCTTATCCAGACAGAGCAGCGCCCAGGAACCTACCACCCAGTCGCTCCTCTGCTCAACTTTCTGCAATGGCTCCCTGTTTAATTTGTTGCAAAAGCCAAAGTGCCTAAAGTAGCCTGTTGATCTAGCCCTTCCTTCCTCTCCAGTCAAAACACAACACCTTCTTGTCCTCTTAAGTCCTGTCCGGATCCAACCTCCAGATCCCAGTGCCCTTTCTCCTTTGTCCTGCTACCTGTCTCATTCCCATTTTCTCCTGGTCTGCTTTTCCTTTCTTTCCATAGCACTTATGATCGATGTAGAAGCCATATGCTTTGAGCCACTCAAATTTGCTGCTAGGAAGGGCAAGTTTTATCGATATTATTCATTGTTACACTCCAGGTCTCTGAAACAGTGCTTAAGAAATGATAGCTCAAGAAAATGTTTGTTGATGAATAAGTGGCTATTTCAAATGGCCTCTTTCTCCCTTGATCTTAAGAACATGAAAACTGAAAGCTGCCCATGTATGTTGTGTTGGGAAAAGTCTATGATTATTTGATCATATCTATAATTGTCTCTGTAAACTAAAATATGCCAAAAAAAAAAAAACAAAGCCAAAATTGTAACCAAAATTTTCTGGCTTACAGATCTCTTTCAAGAGTAATGTAAGGAGTGGAGAGATTGCTCGGTGGTTAAGGCTCTTGTTTGCAAAACCTAACGACCACATTTGGTTCCCCTGTACCCACGTAGAACCAGATTCACAGAGCAGGACATGCAACTGGAATTCATTTGCAGCAGTTGGAGGCCCTGGCATGTCCATTCTCTCTCTCTCTCTCTCTCTCTCTCTCTCTCTCTCTCTCTCTCTCTCTCTCTCTCTCTCTCCTTCTCTCTCTCCTTCTCTCTCTTTCTCCCTCTCCCCTTGCAAATAAATAAAAATAAGTTTTTTTTTTAAAAAAGTGTAATTTAAATAGTTTCCTAGGAGCCTAAAGCGTATAAAATACATAACTGTTTCTAAGTTCATGAAAAAAATATCTCGGTTTGAGTAAAGATTTTAGATAAGCTTTAGGACATAACTAGCTTGAAGGTTAAACTTAACTCCAGTACATACAAGCAGAGGCAGGAATGATTTAAGCATCCGCTAAGATTTGATGCTTCACTGCTACAATATTTGATATTTGCACATAGGAAGGCTTTTTGTTTTCTGCTAGACGTTACCTGCCAAGGTACAAATAACAACTCAAAATATAGAATTGTTTTATAGCACCGAAGAACCAACAGCTTGCATTGGCTTTTGCATTGTTTAATGATGTGGGTGGGAGAGAAAGAAACTGTATTATAGCACTTAAATATTCCAATTCCAAAATTTATGAAATGATTAAAATTATATAAAATTACTATGTGTAATTTAAAATAAATTGTGATAATGGCCTTTCATGCTTATTCCAAAAAATCATCTTAGTTGTTTTCTCTGTTAATGAAGCATTGTCATGCCTTATAAAAGTTTAAATTTATTGCCATAACATGACAGATTTAGAATAATTATAAATAAGTGAAAACTTTTAACACTTAAGAGTGCCTATATGAGATGAAGAGAAAGCAGACACAAGGGAATAGAAACTTTTTATGCCCCTAAATGATAAAAAAAAACAGTTCACTGTTTTGTTCCTCATTTAGAAAGAAAAGCAAGTAATGCTGCATTAACCTTATTTTCTATTAGTGTCTATTTTTGATAGAAACATCTGATATAAACAGTGCAAAGAGGAGTTCTGGCTCTGCCATCATGGCTGAGGTAACCAGAGCCATCAACACAGAACAGTGATGTCCAAGAATCACCACAGTGATCAAAGTGCACAGGTCCTCTCTGGTCCACCCTCAGCTAACTTAATAGGCACTACTGCCCTAGACAAGATAAGCAGATCAGAGTGCAGGTAACCAGAAGATAGGATTCTAACCCCAGCTCATTGGCAACCTCAGGCTGGGAGCAAGGCTGAAGCTGAGGACTAAGCTTCAGGATGTGGTGGTGCACATATGGAAGAAATACAACAAAGACCGACCTGGCTATGGAAGATGAACCCATGAATCTCAGTCTACAACCAGATGAACCAATAGATACATGGATTATTTTTCTAGAAAAAAAATGAGTATACTTAAAGCTAGCTATGACTAAGGAAGCAGATTTAGAGCAATAAACAGGTTTTAAAACAAATAAATACAAAACATGTTTTGTCAAAATGATAGCAAAATATGAGGAAAAGTTAGACAAAGGTGGCTAAGGAAGGAATTTTTTAAAACTTTTCAGGGTAAATATCATTTTATATTTCTTTTCTTCTCTTCCAGAAAGTAAAAAGCAGGGACTGGAGAGATTGCTCGGTGGTTAAGGTGCTTGACTACAGAGCCTAATGACCTGGGTTGTTTGATTCCATGTAAAGCCAGATGCACAAAGTGCTGCATGCATCTGAAGTTCACTTGTAGCCGCTTGAGGCCCTGGTGTACTCATTCTGCTCCCCCCTCTCTCTTTCTCTCTCTCTGTCTCTCTCTTTTTCTCTTTCTCTCTCTCCGTGGCTGTCTTCTCTTCTTGAAAATGAATAAATTAAAACAATTTAATTTGGAAATTTGTTGTTCAAATAATATACTTGAGTACTTTTACAAATGTGTTTATAAAAATATTTCTTAAAATTGAAAATATCAAATAATATAGGTAATATAGTGGAACACTGAGTAAATAATTATCTAGAGAATGTGATACTCGATAGCTAGTAAAACAAATGTTTCCAACCCAAATATACATGCATAGGAGAATGTCTTGAACTTCTATAAAGTGAAGAAAATTACAAGGAAATACCTAAATTTGATTTGGATTTTTAAGAAATATGTGGACATATATTTATGTATAATGAAATTGTGCATACCATCCAATCTGTTAACAGTGGTAAGCAAAAGTGTCAAATATGTTGGCATATTTTTCTAATAATTAAAATAATACATACTGGTTTCCAAAAAACATAGATCATTTTTTC
The DNA here is from genome assembly GCA_004024765.1 of Zapus hudsonius. Classification (NCBI taxonomy): domain Eukaryota; kingdom Metazoa; phylum Chordata; class Mammalia; order Rodentia; family Dipodidae; genus Zapus; species Zapus hudsonius. Next base: position 14,732 of record PVHP010014894.1, read on the forward strand.
ATTGGATAGATTTCCCCAGTCTTTCGCCAACTCTTCAGCTATTTTAAAATGTTAGTAAAATGGAACTCAGAAAAATAGGAGTTTATAGAGAATTTTCTCTGATTCAAACATACGCTTATAGACCTCAAATCACACATGCACATATGTCTGAATGCATAGATTATGTTATCCTAATAAGCAAGCCTTCATAGACAAACCAATTCCAAACTCTAAAAAGTGAGTTTAGCAGCAAAAAAAAGAACTGAGATGTGCAGAATATAATATCCATTACTGACATGTCCATTGATGATAAAGAGTTGTGTTGGTAATACCAAACCTAAGCATTCCTTCTTTCTGACATCCACTTGAGACTTTCCCACTCTTGACCTCTCATAACTATCTTGATTAGAATTGTGCAGGTCAGTTTGAATCTTCTAGTTCTCTGCAAATTAATCATTTCAAAAAGCCTAAATCTGAATGTAATGTGGCAGTGCTGGCCAAGAGGCAGTCTGTGATTTCTCTTCCCTGGCTCACACACCTGACTTACAGTGATAGTGTGCAGAGACATAAATACAGCTGCATAGAGCGGCTGGCTGGGTTACAGTGGGAGCCTACTCTAGACCAGTCTGAAAAAATTTACTTATGCACCAGCATGTTTATATGATAGCAGGTTGAGCGTCACTCTTTGGCCTGCAGTATCATTATGAGGGAAAAGTTAACATATTATTTGACAATGTGGGATCAAGTCAAATACCAAGGCCAGAATTTAGCCCCTAAACTACCAGTCTGAAATTAATAAAGGAAACAGTACTTCTCAGTATGCATCATGGGTTGCCTATGATGGACTCAGTTCTGCACACCAAAATGTATCCAAATCTTTCACAAATCCATAACATTCTCACCTATTTGGCTTTTGTTTGCTAAATGTTTATTTGACAACTACTTTTTCGAGACAGAAAAGGTTCATTTTTCTAACTTAGGTGGGAATGTTAAGAAAGCAACATATAACTAAAGTGTTTTGAACTGAATTCCATCACTTCCCCTCATACTTGTGGTGGCTTGAATGTAAAATGACCCCCACGGCCTCATACATTATGGTCAATTCCCAGCTGGGGGAGCCTTTGGGAGGTGAAGCCTTGCTGAAGGAGTTTTGTTGGCTGTTACAGCCTAGCCTTACTTGGTGCACTCAGCTCGCTTTGTTGACTGTTTCCTGTCACTGTGGAGATGTGGTCCTTGGATATGAGCTCCTGCCATGCTTCACCTACCAAGATGGAACACCCCCTTAAACTGCCAACTGGAAATAAATACTCTGCTTTTTTAAGCTGCTTCGGGTCAGGTGTTTTGTCCCAGCAACAAGAAGGTAACTGCCATGATACTCATGGATTTTGCTCCTCTGAAGATTAAAGCACCCCATGAAGCAAAACTGGGACATATTTTTTTCTTTATCCATACCTACTGCCCCGGTTTATTCATCCAGTATTGTGTTCAAGATGTATATCTCAGACATAAACTCCTTCAGGACCCCAGAGACACAGATCTACCTACCTATTTGGCCTCTCTATATTAGGATGCCTAGTGCAGGTTTGAACATGTCGAGTTCTGAGTATCTGATTCCCCCCTCTTAAACCTAAGATTCCATTTAAAAAGAAATGTGGAATATTTACCTCCTTTCTACTCACCTCTATTCATATCCAATTTGTCCAGGATATTCTATTTTCTTTACTTTGAAGATAAATCTAGAACTAAACAACTCCTCACCACCTACACTGCCACCTCCCCTTCGTCCTATCTTTGTGCACTCTTGCATAGAATCTATCGCCTTATACTATATATGATTGTGTTGAGTGGCTGCTTTGCACTATTGGAAGCCTGGTACAAAGGAAATTTTGTTCACCCATGCACCTGGAACAGTGCCTGACACACAACAGGCACTCAATAATTAATTACTCCTTGCATGAATGAATTAATAAGTTATACCTGTTCTATCTTACAAGACCTTTATTAAATTATTCCCTTCTACAAACTGAAAGGGCAAGGAGGTTGAATTTTCACTCTAAAAGTGATAGCAAGTAATTAAAGTGAGCAAGGCTATGACATAAGCTGACCTCAGCTTTGAATACATTACTTTTACTTGTTTTTAGAGACATCATGGAAAGGAAACTTGAATAGGAGCAGGTAGATGACACCGGAAGTCACTGCAGAATAAGCAGCAGGACTAAACATATAGAGACAAAAAATATTGGGGGAATATATTAACACATGAAATTAAACAAAAAATGTAACTATGTGATTTTATTGGAATTTATTATTATTTAAACTGGTCAACCATCTTAAAAAATAATATTTCCACAACATTCACACTTGTATTTGAACATTGCTCAATGTAAATGAATGTAGGAGGACCTTGTATAAACTCTTTAAATTTCTCACATGAAAGCAAATGAATTGCCGTACGTGCAACTAAAAATAGACATGCTATTTTCCTTTACTGACGGTAATTTTTTTCAAATGTCACATTGCATGCTCATATGTCACTCTCCATCAAAGCAGAAATGTAACATACCACCTAGTGAAATGATCATCTAAAATGTTCCAGCTTCTAAAATGCTGAAAATATTGGGAAAGAATAAGACATATTGCATTGTATTTCATAGCAATAGTTCATGAATCCACTTGGCAGGAATGAATTCTTGTGTTATATAATTACCTTGAGGCTGACTTAGAATCCAATTTTAATATTAAAATTAAGTTCTTATACAGAGAAGCTATTGACATTAAAAATATCTTACATTCCCAAATGCTTGTCTTTTTAAAAAGAGCCTTTGAATGCAGAAATAAAAGGATAAGAAACTAATAAATGTATTTTTTAAGTTTCTTCTTTGCTTTATTCTTTGTTCAGGTGGCAGGCTTGAACAGGTAATTTGAACATTTTTAATTATTCTAGCCTAAAATGATCAATATCATTTTTTCATAATTGCTTTTATAAAATTATAACAAAGAATACCTTATACAAGAAAAAAATTCTGGTTTTATCCTATTGTTTAAGTATCCACTCGTGGAGGAGGATGTACAAAGGCTTTCACATGTGTGTATCTTTTTCTCACTCCATTGACTTACACTCAAAACCAGTGGCAAGAGGAAATAGAGGTGGAAACAACCCTGAGGACATAAGCAGCCTGAAAATAAAGCCCTGCATGATCTTTAGATATGCAAGTAGCCTTCAAGCTACAAGCATAGAGAGAATAATAAAGCATCCCCTGTGCCACTGTATTATTTAGCTGTCAGACACACTTGTGCCTAATTCACCTGAACAAAGCAAGAAGAGCACCTGAAAGGGTTGATGAAGCCTGCTGGGAAGCAGTTACAGGGGAGAGCCAGTTGAGATCAACAAAATTTAAGGCATGATCAGAATATGGGTATGTGATTAAAATTAGTCTTTTATGAAAAAATATTCATTATATAAATCATGTATACCAGAAAAAGATTTTCACCACAATGTACACAGATGTCAATGTTAATGTCATCTTAAACACTGAACAGGTTTTACATTGCCAATGTAAAGGCAAACTTCATCCAGTAATGACCTCTGACATTGATTTTCATTCAAGGAACAGGACTAAATCACAAGCGCATATGCTTCCAAATGAAATGATATGATCGGTATCCTTTCCTCTTTTCAATCACAAAATTATTTCAAAGAAAATATTGCAGAAAATAAAATGTATCCCATGTCATTTAATAGAAAATTTCAATTAATTCATCCTTCTAGAATTAATCTCCTTATAAAGATATGGAGTAATCTTGTAATCATCAAGTAGAAGTCATTCATTTACAAGGCAAAACGTAACTTTGCAATGAACTTGTTCTTAAGTAAATCAAACTTGATTTGTTCCATCATTATCCTCCTCCCCAAAGGTGCAAAGGTAATAACACCCATGTATTCAACCTATCTTCATTTAATTTGAAGAGCCTGCATTTGCACCTCAGCTGAAATATTGTGATAACCTCTGAACTACCAACATAGAATCTCTTTGAAGTACACATCACAAACAAAACTTAATTAAGTTTCTATAATTCCTTCTCTTAAGAACATCTATGCTATTTTTAGACTAAATTCAATGTTCCATGGTGCCTTTAAAAGTTTGAACTTCAGACCAAGCTATGCAAATCTGTGCGCATTTGCTTTCCAGCGGTATTCTCACTGAATCTCTGAAATACAATTAGGTGAACTATAGAATTCCATAAATGTAGCTTTGCCTATATTTTATGTTTTACTTCAATTAGCTTCTATTAACTAATTATGTATATATAAATTGGGTTCAGTGTGTTTCAATATGCTTATAAAGCATATCCTAACCAAATCCAGTTTTTCCTCATCTACCATCTCCCATTTCCAAACCATTATAATTGATGTTCTATATTCAGGTTGACTCTCTTTGCTAATTTCTATTGGAGAAATATTATGCAAGTGGCTTCATTTATATCATTTGCCTAGATATTTTTTTCTGGAATATCATGCATCTCAGCTCATGGGAGCCATTGAAAAACCTACCCATTTTTCATGGCCAAATTCAAACATCTGCCTTCCTCACAAAAGATAACCCAACCTGGATTTCATTTCATATATAAGCATATATCTGTTCCTTAGTATAGTCTGCTTCTCAGTATCTATGTCATATTCAAATTTTTATCTGAAACAAAAGCACTGTAGTTTTCATTAAAAAGATTTCCATCAATGCTTATGAATTAATTATTCAGACTGTTAATGGTTCACATACTCAGTCAAAATAGAAACAGTAACCAAAAATCTTGGTAATAAAGTCTGGTTGTTAGGGCTGAGGATTTAGCTCTGTGACAGAATGCCTTGTATTTGCAAACCCCTGGCTTCACCTGCAACATGAAAACAACAAAAGATAGAATTTTTGTCTGATGATTCTAATAAAAACGTAAGTCTCACTTCCTGTGTTAAACTTCATAACCAGGAGTTAGAAAGATAATATTTGATTTCACTATAAAGTTAATATAAAAATTAGTTTAATTATGTACAAAAATATACAACCAAGTCTTCACTTTGAGCAAACACAACAGGTAATAATTAAAATTAAATCTGTCTTTTTGACTCCTCCTGGTGCTGTCCTATCTAAAAAAGTTTCCTTAAGCTGGGTGTGGTGGCGCACGCCTTTAATCCCAGCACTCAGGAGGCAGAGGTAGGAGAATCGCTGTGAGTTCGAGACCAGCCTGAGTCTCCAGTGAATTTCAGGTCAGCCAGAGCTAGAATGAGACCCTACCTCAAAAAAACAAAATATAAAAAAAAATAAATAAAAGTTTCCTTAAAAATTTCAAAAGAAAAAGAAAGCAAAATTCAAATATTCATAAAAGGAGAGAAAATTTTAATAATATGTTCATTTCAAAATCAATAATTCTTTTAATTCAAGATTATACTCATTTTAGTTGTTCCTTATTCTTCTCCCTTAAATAATGCATTCTTTGGGAGTTGTTGCAATTATTTTTTATTGCTGGGACAAACATCCAACCAGAAGCAGCTTGTGGGAGGAGAGGGTTTATTTCAGGCTTACAGAATCCAAGGGAAGTTCCAACAGGGAAGAAGAAGCTAGATCACTTCCAGAGACCCATAGCACAAGCCACCAAACACAAATAGCCAGAGCTCAAACTGGCTCTTTACAAGCCTTAGAGCTAGACTAAAAGATAGGCCCCCCAGGGACACCTTCTCCAGCAGGTTACTGGAGACTCAAGGTGCAAGCTTAATCAAAACATCTCAGGCTATGAGGAACATACATTCACATTCAAACCACCACAGAAGTGATGTTAGTTATTCTTAGAGGAAACTAAAGCAGATCCTTTGAATTTTCAGCTCATTCTCACATAAGGGGCAGTTTCATAATTACAAAAATCTCACAGCCTCAGTTCAATGAGATGCCAATTCTAAGATATTAATTGTTGTACCTGAGGTCTTGCCTTCCATGGCTGTTCTTTTGCAGAGCCAATACAGAAGGGAGTTGGGTTGCCTTCTTTGTTTTTTTCCAGGATTGTTTCTCCATCCACACAACCACATTGTTAGGCACCCTCTGACTGGCATGCAGAAGAGAACTCTGACATCATCTAACCCTGGAGTCACACTCTGACAAACATTAACCTATTTCCATGAAGTGTTTTCACAGGATGGACTGATGAATCTCTCAGGACCTTTCAGCATAGCATTTTCACACCACCTTCAGCTTCTACTCAATTGTCCCTCGGCCTCTTCTTGCTGGAGTGGTCCTTCTACTCTCAGAGAGCCCTACTGGATAAGTTGTCACATGGCTGCTAGTCTGCTCTGTTTGTCTTGAACCTGGGATATAGGATTTTTTCTGGGACAAAACTCCTGACCAAAAACAGCTGATGGGAAGAAAGGATTTATTATGTCTTACAGTCTGGAGGGCAAGCTCCATGATGGCAGGGGAAAGCATGGCATGGCAGAGGCTGAATATCACCTCCACCACAGCTGGTGGAAAGCAGCAGCAGAGTGAGCAGAGCAAGGGGGAGCTGGTTCTAACACCTGTAAGCCTGACCCCAAAAACAAACCTCCTCTATAGCAAGGTTCCACCTCTCACATTGCCATCAGCTGGGAGCCAAATATTCAGACTGCATGTGTATGTGGGGGGGCATTTGATTGAAGCCACCACAGTGATATTTTAGTTGGACAAAGTCCCATAATGGGCACTTATCCCAATATAAGCACACTGGCCAGGTTCAACTCAAAACAGCTTGTCACCCCAAATCTCAATGTCCAGTTTCCAGGCAGGACTCAAACCCCAATGCTCCAATCTGTAGCTGTGGAAGGGACATGATCAATGCTCTGGGAGGCCCTGAAGGAAGATACTTTTCTTAGATGTAAAGGGTTTACTCCCCCTATTTTCCAGGATTAGGAATCAGAGAAAAACAACTATCTCTAAAAATATCTTTACACCGTTTTTTCTCCTCCACACAGTCACAGGTAACTTCAAGTAAAGTAATTCAAAATCTTGACATATTTAAACACAGCTCCCTCTTATCCACAGTTTACAAGAGCCTCCAATACATGCCTGAAACCACTAATGATATCAAATTCTAAAGTTACTGTTTATTCCTATATATACACATGTCAACTAAGATAAAGTTTAATTTATAAATTAGGCACAGTCAGAGATTGAATACAATTGGTAATAATAAAATAAAACAATATGCTCAAATAATGATTATGTGAATTCATTTTCTCAAAAATCATATTGTATCTTGGCTGGGGAGATGTTGTGGTTCAATTCCCCAGTCCACATATAAAGCCAGATGCACAAACAAAATGGTATATATATCTGGACTTCCTTTGCAAGGTCTAAAGGCCTATACACACATACTGTGTACTGTTTTCTCTCTCTCTCTCTCTCTCTCTCTCTCTCTCTCTCTCTCTCTCTCTCTCTCTCTCTCTCTCTCCTCCCTCTGTGTCTAATCAGTTATCTGTATTTCATCCAGAAGAGACTATAATACATCTTAATCAAAACAAACTATATAAACCATGTTGAACTTTTGTATTTAGGGACTTACAAAAATCCCTTAAAATAAGAAAGTTAATATAATAAGTAATCACAAAAAAAGAAGAAATTCCTTGAAGGACAGAGAATTCCATGGTGAACTGAAGTGGAGGCAAGACTTACGCAACAGTTCCTAATTCTCATTAAGGCTCTGTAAGGCCTTGGTAAGGAGTGGCTGGGCACCATGCTCATATTAGCTTTATAGTGAACACACAGAGGAGTAAGTCCTATGTTTGTTCATTTAATAAATATTGACTTCTTGTTTAGGCAACAGACAAGATTTATTACATGACAATTCTGTATTTTCTGAGAAGGATTAAATGTTTTATTAGGCCCCCAAACTAGGAGACAATATCAATACTGGTTTGGTCACATACATTTATCATGAAATTCACTCATACAGCAGACTAAGGTTTCTATAAAAAATGTGTGCTGTTTCTCTTATTATACAAACTGGACAGAAAGAGACAAATATTATTTTCTAACCCAGAAGTGAATAGAGGGCCCCAAAGTCTAGACTCAATTCGATGTCCAGTAACCATCTATGAGAGAAGCCAGACTTCTCCAAAGACAAGGGAGAGAAGAGGCATTGTACCAATGGTGTGGTCACCGTGCTGTCACCTGAGGCAAGGGACCAGCATAACCAGGGCCTCAATCACATTATCACAGGAAGTCACCAAATTAACTTGTACACATGAAAGCCTTTTCTGGACTTGCCTGCAATTGTGTTTCCAGGGATAATAAAGCACCACATTAAAAAATTTGAATGTATGTTTGTTTTTAAATCTCTTAACTTAGAACTAAAAGAGGAAAAGAACTAACTGAATCCTGAAATATCTCAAATAATAGCTAGCAATTGCTGAAAGAAAATGAGGGTCCATACCTAAGTGTGGACCAATGGAGCTATCTTTAATTTCATTTATTTGCTTTTCTGTTTGAAATTATATATGCACAATTTTACATAGTGATCAGCACATATTAAACATTTAATAAATGGCTAGTATTATAACTCATTATAAATGCCTAGCAAAGGAATATTTGCAAAGCAAAAACTCTTGAAAAAGACAAATATATTCAGAGAAGAAATGTGTGTTTGCTCTATATGAGACAGTATTTGTTCTGTACTCTCTTGTTCGTGAGAAGAGGAATATGGAAGAAATTGGAAAAATGGAACACACTAGAAGTTATATATTATTGCATAGTAATAAACTAGATATAATGAGGCCACTCTTACTATTTAGTAATTACAGGTTTTTACCAAAGCCAGATACAAAATATTAGGATGGCCGGACATGGTGGCACACACCTTTAGTCCCAGACTTGGGAGGCAGAGGCAAGAGGATCACCTTGAGTTTGAGGCCACCCTGAGACTACATAGTGAATTCCAGGTCAGCCTGGGATGGAGTGAGACCCTACCTCAATAAACTAAAAAATAAAAAACATATATATATATATATATATATATATATATGTGTGTGTGTGTGTGTGTGTGTGCATATATATACATATATATGATATGGATATCCATATATATGTATATGGTCTGAAATCTTCAAATCTGTATTATAATTCAACCCCAAAATAACAAAGATATTTATTGTGCATTCAGCAATTATGTCATGGCCTTCCTTAACCTCAGGAAGGTAAAGTCGTATGAATGACCTGAAAACAGTATTTTGAACCTCCTTAGCAACCAAAACTAGTGATTGTCTGTAACCTAATGAAGCAATGACTTAGTTACAGCACTGTGTGTACCAGATAAAGAGCTCTGTAAATATTTGTAAATAAATATATTTCCTATAAATTAAATAGGAAATAACAAAATTGTATGTTTACAGTAATCAGTAAGTGTGTTTTAAATTGAATAATTGTGTTTAAAGACAGAAACAGTAATCCAGTTGAATAAAGGATCCTAATACAGCATTTGGAAGGAACATTTTCATCTAGAAAAATCAGATAGTGCTCAATTGTGACATCTCACAATATAATCAGTGGAATCAGTAAACTCTCCACATGACCACTTCACTCTTTCATTCATGGAATCAAGTCCTGAAATCACTATTTTATATTATGGAAACTTACACAGAATTACTTACAGGTAAGTTGACATGGTGTGATAGTCTTGAAACTAATTTTCAAACAAGACAAAAAAACAAATATAAAAGAATATTTTCACTCCATTAATTATCCATGTGTTGCCCAAAGAGAATATAAACAGATTTTAGGTGCTTGCAGTAAAATATGATTTGTGATTTCTTAGAAAGATGGGTTTTAGCTGATAAAGATGTTAACATTTAAAGTCTTTTTTTCAAATAATCATTTATGTACTTGCAGAAATCAGTTGAAGCACTGGTTGCCATATGTTACAAATAAGATCCGGCTAACATTTGCTTACGTTAGTGTGACATATCAAAGTTTAAAATCTTGAGAGTATGACAAGGAAAGTATATATAGCTTCAAGAATACATTGTCAAGTAATTGAAAGCAATTTAAAATCTAAATGAAGGTTTTGAGGTCAGAGAAATTATGAGAATCAAGTTCATTTTTTTCTTCAAAAGTTTCTTTAATAGTTTTAACCAGCTCAAATCTATCCCACATAGATAATCTATCATTCAAGTTAAGGCTGTGGATTGAACCAGAGCCTAATGCATGGCTGACATCAGCACTATCACTGAGTTACAGCCCCACCTCTGTAATTTGCATATGCATGGGGGTATGTGGGGCTAGCGATTGAACCTAGGCTACAACACATGCTAAGGATATTGATCTATCACTGAACTCCACTCTCAACCCCAAAATGGGAATTTTGAATTTAAAAAGCATATTTCTTTGAGGGAACCATTGCTGCGATGTCTACATTCTGCCTTTATAAATATCATATGACACAACACACACTCAGAGCATTTTGTTACGAGAGTTAAAATTGAATCATAAGGATCAGATTGTTTATACTTAATTTCACCTAATAATAAATATATAAAATCTCTAGAAGAAACGAAAAGGGGGAGATTTTGAAAGCAGTTTCTAGGTGGCTGATTACCTCCCCAAGTGGAATAGTCCTGTAACACTGCATAGCCACATATAATGATGGGGTTCTTTTCACCTTTCATTTTTGATCCCATTATTTTCCCCAATGTCTCACAATGGGCCCATACTTAAACTCATCGTTTACATTCCTGCCTTTAATGGATCCTCATATATATTTACTGTTAAAGTCTTGTCACATACTACTCTCCCAACCTTCAAACTTCATAATCTTCTTAAAGACACCTTGCTCTCTGGCTTCCCATGAATCACCATGCCCATTCACGTTCTAAGATTCTCTCACATCTGCCTGAGCGTCTTTCTATATTTACTAAAGTTGCTTCATTATCTCTTGAGTAGGTTAATCAGATGTCTAAATCCTACCCCTCTTCCTTTCATTACTTACACTTTCATTAAAAAGTATTTATCAAATACTTATGGCTCTTCCCATAAACTTATTAATTTTTGCTGGTATATAAAACAATCAATTTTATTATGATATTTTCTCAAAAATTATTTAAGATCATTATTATATTTAATAAAAAGTTTCAGAATCTTTGTCATATATTCAAATCTTACATCAACTTCAACCTTCCCAGGCTCTGTTCCAAATAAACATTGGATTTCTCACTTATGAGTCATTTTGTGATTGTGAGAAGTTACAGATTCTATTTCTCTGCATAGAATACTCTTTTCTGAAAAATTCTTACATATTATCCAAACCCAATTACTATTTTCAATTTTTTGTAAGATTTCTTCTGGAGCAGTTCCTCCAGACTAGAGCACACATTTGTTTACATTATTACAAGGAGGTTCACCATAAAAAGTAGAGAACATAGAATTCTAAATATAAGAAATTAAACCCCAAGAGAGCAAAGAGAATTTCCAGAAAGATGATGTAAGGACTTTTCTTTTAAAAAAATAAAAGCTATGCAGTAACTAAAGAGAATAATAAACAATCTAGAAAGATGCAAGATGAATGTGGGCAAGAAACAAAAGAAAAAAGCATGTTACAGATAAAAGTACAAATGATTCAACCTGCTGTGAGGAAATCATACAACTTTCTCATAGAATTTGGAAGAAAATTAGATAGAGAGTTAAAAAATACCCTATCCCCCAAGTAAGGCAATTGTTATTTATAAGATAAATTAAAAAAGAGTATAAGAAAGAAAATGTAATGCTTTTCTTCATAAATGAGATCTAAAATAATAGTTACTAATGACAGTAATATAATATCTGAGTATTGAATAAGGCAAAATTGTTAATTATGGTGACATTAATGTTGAATAAAGTCGAATTTGTGACGCAATGGAATTAAGGAGCCCATGACAAAGTCTCATCTTCCCTAAAATTAGATGATATGCAAGAGTGAGAATTCAATAGAGGTATGAGCCCATTCTCTGACCTATGGAAGTGAAGGTCCTAAGGAACTGGAGGTGCTTTTCCTGAGAACCAAGAGGAGCCTCCAGGAAATGCTTCTGTTGTGTTCTCTGGAACTAGTTGGCACAGCTGCAAAGGGACCGAGGATCAGAAGACCATGCCTGCCGATGGAGAGGAAAGGAGAACGCAGCATTCATTGGAATTGTGTAGTAGTGTTTGGACCTCTTAAGCATAAGAAAATTTGAAGAATAGTGGCATTTAAAAATCTATGAGATTTTATCATTAATATCACTAGTATCATGTTCTGATCCAACTAATTAGGTATATCTGCATTCTATACTATGATAGTATCTTTAATTTATTGTCTGTGAGACAATAATACTATAATTACTATTGTTAATGTTCATATAGAAATTATTTTGAAATAACATCAGGTAACTTTCTCAAAAGTTTGCAGCAGAATTTTAAGATTCATTATTTTATGTTGAGTTTAAAAGCAAATAGCTTAAGACTGACTAGCAAACATATTTTAAAATTGCAACAAGCTGGAATAAGAAATCCTCGGAATATTTACAGTGAAAATCTACACCTTAAATGTGACATCACCAAGAATAGATACAGTCTCATATATGACACAATAGAGTATACAGATGGTTAATATGAAAGATTAGTTAAAATATGCAATAGGACTCATTCTTAAACATGAATCTAAATGTGTGGCAGGCAATATTGATTTCTAAGCCAACAGCTACGTGTCACTTCTTTCCTTGCTTACACACTGCTATTTGGTTTAAGTGCTACTGTTTCCTATGGATAGACTCCTCCTCAGTCTCACAGTATGAACCAGGATCAGTCTGACATTTGTGCAGATTGAGTATCATCATAATTTAAAGGTGGGTATGTTGTGCAATACTGGGCCTTCAGACCAAAGAGAAAATATGCTGGAGGTCAGGAGAGGCCTTTCTTGGTCATCAGAGTAAGATGTGGGGAAGCTGGGCTCGCTCCCATTGCCCAGGACATTGTCATAGGCAAATGTGAAGTTGCCACCTGCATAGTCAAAGATATTTATTTACAGCAATGCTGATCGGGAGACGCTACCATGATAATTTTTTTAAGGATGGAATGGTGTAAGCATGAAATTTTTAGATGAAATAATCACTCTTCTTACCTCAGCAATTTTATTTGGAAAAGAGCTAGAACATAATGACTTTTAAAAAGCAGTTTAAAAAAGGTTCCTTCCAGCTTTGGGTTTTGTTTAATTATTTATCTGCAAGGAAAGAGAGAGAGAATGAGAATGGACACATGAAGGTCTCCTGCCACTGCAAACAAACTTCAGATACATGTTTCACTTTGTGCATCTGGCTTTATGTGGGTACAGGTGAATCAAACCCAGGCTGTCAGGCTTTGCAAGCAAGTTCCTTTAACCACTGAGCCATCTCTTTATTCCTGCTTTTGGAATTTTGTTTTTGTTTTTGCAGTTTTTATCCGTTCAATTGTTTTGAGACAAGGTCTTGTGTATCTCAAACTGTCAGCAAATTAGCTAGGTAGCAAAAGATGACCTTGAATTTGTGATCTTCCTGCCTTCCCGTCCCAAGTTCTAGGATACAGTTGTGTGCTATTGTGCTAGGTATACACCATGCTGGGGACAGAATCCAGGACTTCAGGCATGCTAGGAAAATTACCAAAATGAGCTATATCTCCATTCCTCCCTAGAGCTTTTTATAATTTTATTTCTTGTTATTAATGGTTTTCATTTATACCTAATCCAATGACCATTTTTTACTAACTTCCTTAGTCATCTTACTTTTAAAAACATATTCACTAATTTATTTAAGAGAGAGAAAGAGGGGGAAGACAGAGGGAGAGTATGGGTGTGCCAGGGCCCCTTGATGTTGCAATCAAACTCCAGATGCATGTGCTACTTTGTGCATCTGGCTTGAGGTGGGTGTCGTAGTCAGCCACACACCACTGGGATGAACCTCCAAACCAGGCACAGTTATGGGAGGAAAGGATTTATTGAAGCTACAGATCCAGGGGAGAAAGAGATTGGCCCCCTTTTACAGGTCCAACCAGAGAGAGAAACCCATCAACAGTGCCACATACAAACAAGCAAAACAGGCAGGGGTCTAGGGAGAAAATTTTCCTTCTCCTTTATACAGCCTCAGGGTGAGGGCTTGCAACCCATCCCAGACTGGCTGGCTTCCTGAGTCTCTTGAATTTCCTTCCTGGACTGCCCTCCCAGGAAGGGATGGTCATGTCTAGCTTCTCTGGGCTTCTTTACATTCTGCCCCCTACTGAAAGGGCTTCCCTTCTGTAAACATCAGAAACCCACCCAAGATGACTAAAAAGTTCAAGTTGACAACAAAACTTACCACAGTTGGTACTGGGGAATGGAACCCAGGCCTGCAGGCTTTGTAAGCAAGTGACTTTAACCATTGAAACATTTTCTCAGTCCCTAAAACATTAATATATCATTTTTATGTTATTGCATCTAATAATATTGTGAAATATAAATTTAAAGATTAATGGTATAAGAAATACCTACATACAAACATGAAATAAGGAGCTTGAGGTCTAAGGGACACAGGTTATGCAGCATTCACATCACTCACCTTCTAAGAAGATAAAGCCAGGTTTTCCAGACGGCTTTGGCGTTCATGCTCGACTAGCAATGCAAAAATGGATCTTTTGCCCTGTGTTATTGTCAAGGCTTAATGTTATCAAATATTTTGGCTTCTGACAATCTTGTGGGTATAGAATACCATATCATTATGGTTTTTAGCCTAATCTTCACAGAAAAACAGATATCTACCCTTGCCTGTTTATATAGTTTAAATAATATTATTAGAATAGCAAGTATTATTGGCAGGAAACCAGTTTAAGAAGAAACATAATCAGCTAGGTAAGGACATATATCAGCTGATGGGAAAGGACTTGAGTAAGCACCCTAAAGAGTTGTCTGTAGCTAGAGGCATTGATCGTGCCACAAATGTCAAGTTCAGGTTTTAAGAAAGAGTGCAAGTCCTGGCTAGTCAGGTGAAAAAAGAGAGCTTCTATTGTCATTTCCAAGGAAACCCTGATGAAGGTAGAATATGATTTCCAAGCTGGATTGAGTGTTGCTTAGATTCTAAGCCTTAGACACAATGTTCGACTGCATCCACTCTGAAGATCAGGCTTGTCGTCTTACTTCCTTGAAGAATTCTTATTATCTCATTTTTAAAAACATAGAACATTGCAAACATATGCAAGAATACTCAACATAATTTTATAATTATAATAAATTGTTTTTAGAGAGCACAACTATATATATGTATATTTATATATATATATATATATATATATATATATATATATATATATATATAATCTATCTACATTCTAGACTCCTAAATATTCACACACTTTACACTCACTGAAAAAAACATGAATTATTTTATTAGTTAATATTTTCAAGAAGTTGACAGCATATTAAGAAGGAGTCATTTGCCAGGGATGGTGTCACATGCCTGTAATTCCAAAGCTCAGAAGGCTAAGGAAGAAGGATCTTGAGTTTGAGGCCAGCATGAAACACATAGAGAAATCCCACAGTTATTGAAGAAAGTGTAATGAATGGACAACTTCAAATGAATGGATGGTTCAGACAAGGTAAAATAAATCAAGAGAAGATGGAAATCTACCCTAAAGAAGAACAAGAATATAAGACCATTGCTACCCATGGATCAGAAGAACAAAAATAAAATTATATTTTGGGGACCCTGATTGAATTATTGCTGGCAGAAGAGAATGCATGAGAATATTTGCAGCCTAGAGAAAAAAAAAAAAAAAAAAAACAGGTCCTGGGCTCCCAGGGGCCAAATCTAACCAGAAGCATGATGTATCAGGCCCTTGTTTAGATATTAGAGATACAGCCATGTGAAAAGGGGATAAAAAGGCCTGTTCTTTTGCAGTTTATATTCCAGCTGGGAAAAGAGAGAGAGAAAATCAAAATACCTAATTCACTTCAATTACAAAACTTGAGGTACCCAGATAGACCAAACAAAATACTTTTGAAAATGTTTCAGTGAAAATTACAGAACATTATTGGAAAATACAGCAACTAAATAATTTTAAAATGTTATATTTCTAGGTTGAAACTATCATAAATATGTCAATTGATCTACAAACTAAATATAATTCCAGTCAGCATACAGTAAAGGGGAAGGTGGTAAAAAAATCAATGGACATTTCAAAAAGGTCAAGAATAAGCCATTTTAGATAATGAGTCCAGCCTCAAGAAATTAAGACTTATTTAGAGTTACAGCCAGAAAACTATGGGTTTGCTTTCACCAAGCGTAGAAATTTAAATGAATTGACTAGACTAGAAAACTCAGACTAGACTCGAACGTACTTAATATATTCCAGGGGCTATAAAACCCAAGGACAGGATTCCCCACTCAACAAATAGAGCTCAGTGAAACCAACTTATGGATATAGAAAAATCTCTGTGAAGGTTGAATTTTTGTGGAGATGATGTATACATTAATTACTTTTCTCACTGCTGTGATGAAATATCTGACACAGCAACTTGAGGAAAGAGGGGTTTGTTTTGGATCAGTTTGGGAGCACAGTCTATCATGACCAGGAAGGCCTGGAGGCACAGGCCTAAGGCAGCTGATCATATAGAGTCAACACTAGGGAAACAAAGTGAGATTAAAGCAGGTGCTCAGTTTATTTTCTCCTTTTCATTCAGTCTAGGACCCCAGCCCATGGGATGGTGCTCCCCACATTCAGGGGAGGTCTTCCCTCCTCATTGGAACTTTTCTGGAAACACCTTCACAGACACAGCCAGAAATGTTGATTCTAAATCCAGTGAAGTTGACATTGAGGATTCCCCATCCGAGGCTAAGACAGGACTTCTTACACAGAATACTAGATGAATACAGACTACCAGGGACACGCATGATGATTTAGCTTCATTAAAAGTGAACACATGTGCACAACAGCAGACATTACAGAAAGGTAAAATGACAAGCCCACCTGCCAAGAGAATATTTAAGGCACACAGCCTTCAAATCATCCCGAGGCCGGATAACTATGCCTGTATACAAATCAACATAATAAACAATCCTATGGGAAAATGAGCAAATTATGTAAACAGACAATTCTCCAAAGAAGAAACATGAATAGCCAATAAAAAAAAGATGTTCACATTCACTAATAGTCAGAGAACTCAAAATGGAAATGAAACCAATGGATTGCAATGACAGCAACAACTCTAACAATAAAAAAAAAAACTTAAGTACCCGTGAGTACAAGTTGTGAAAAACCACTTGAGATATTAAGTACTGCTGAGAAAAATTAGACATACTAATCACCCACAGCCCATGAACTGAAATTTTACTGTTAGAATAAGACTAGTGCACGTGTTTGAAGATCAGTGAAGCATTTCAGTTTTCAATATAACTCTTTGAAAAGAGCAAATCAGAGTATTCACCATGCAATAATCAAAGAACAGTTAGGAGGTTAGCAAAATAACCTATTTTTTAAGTGGGAAAGGATACTGTTTCCCTTTACATTTTTTAAATTTATTTGAGAGAGAGAGAGAGGCAGAGAGAGGCAGACAGGCAGAGAGAAGAGAGAGAGAGAGAGAGAGAGAGAGAGAGAGAGAGAGAGAGAGAGAGAGAGAATGGGCTCACCATTCCCCAGCCACTGCAAACTCCAGGCACATGTGCCACCTTATGCATCTGCCTTTATGGGAATTGGGAAACAAACTGGGGTCTTTCTGCTTTCCAGGCAAATGCCTTAAATGATAAACCATCTCTCCAGCCCCAAAATCACCTATTTTAAGCCAGGGGCTCACGCCACAGTCCCAGTATTCTGGAGACTGAGGCAGGAGAATTGCCTCAAGTTAAAAGCCTGGGATGCATGGTTTTTTGTAGGCCGGCCTGAGCCAAGGAATTAAGTCTATGTATCCAGAAACCAAAGAAAAAGAAAAGCTATTCTAGAAGTCCACACCAGTCAATGTACAGTTATCATCATTCCTGATGCCTGTCAAAAAAAAAAAAAAAAAAAAACCCAGACACCGCAGTCACTGGTCACTATGCTGCTGCTCACAAACTCCCCCGTGAGTGCCTGCATCTCACACCCAGCTGAGATTCACACCAGACTTTCTAACAGCAGACAGCCAGGAACTTGAGTATTGGTTCTGAGCCCGATACCTATGGTACCTTGAACAAGTTCCTTAATCTCTCAGAGCCTCTATAAAATGGGGAAATGACAGCCATTCTCAAAAGGCAGTGAATAGTATGTTCATTCCAATACCTGCTCAGAAAGTCTGAATGAGTTCTCATTCCCAGAATATAAGAACCTTGAAAATAGGCATTTGATACAACTGTGTATTTTCCCAAGTAACCAGAGAAAGGACTTACCTAGAGAATGAAAGTTTACTGCCCTCTGTAGCCAAT
Source organism: Zapus hudsonius (assembly GCA_004024765.1). Classification (NCBI taxonomy): domain Eukaryota; kingdom Metazoa; phylum Chordata; class Mammalia; order Rodentia; family Dipodidae; genus Zapus; species Zapus hudsonius. Next base: position 33,123 of record PVHP010014894.1, read on the forward strand.
GGTGGCAATTTTCAATCATAGTTTGTGTTGGTTTAGATTTAATTTTCAGTCATCAATAAAATAATTATTTAAAAAGACCAGAATAAACTGCAAACATTTATTAAAACAATTTATATTTTGCTATTATATTTGGAGTTTTGAAACATCCAAGATTTACTTATGGGATCTGTAAATACTAATTGTTTTTCAGTGCCAAGATCTATCTCAGAGCCTCACACATGCTAGGTGAGCACTACCACTAAGCTAAATGGTTTAATCATATGTACTGAGGCTGAGTCAGTCTATAGCCCAGGATAGTCTGTAATTCACTATGTGGCCCAGACTAGATAAAATTCATGGTGATATTCTTTTCTCACCCTCTGAGTTCTAAGATTGCCACCTCTATACCAGAACCCTTTGTAAATCCAGAGACAGGCTCTTACTAGGATTGTCGGACTAACCTTGAACTCACTCTCTTGTCCAGGTGGGCCTTGAACTAATAATCCTCTATTCATAGTCTAATTTACTAACCTGGACTCCAGAACTGTGACAGAGACCTGAGCATAATTAGAAACTTGTATGACTTATAGCCTCAATATATATTTGAATCATAACAATGACAGAGGAGGAGCCAGAAAGAACTCTTAAAGTTCATCTGATGAGGAAGCAGAGGCCCTGGTCGAAAAGACTCACTGAAGTTTCATCCATTTAAAAATTCTTCAAATCTTCACTGAGTGCATGCTTTACATCAGCGTGGGTGTCTGATGGTGAAAACTGAAAGATACCCACTCTTGAGGAGGTTAGAGTCCAGTTGAGGGGTTACTCATCACCCACAATTCATGGGTTTTAATTCTAGGTAGTGAAACCAAGAAAACTGGGGCTGAGGAAACAGCCCAGTGGATGAAGTGGTTATCTCACAAGACTGAGTACCTGTGTTTGGAAGCCCAAACCCCATGTAAAGGCTCTGCCACCCCAGCACACTGCTGACCAATGATTGGGAGGCACAGACAGGAGAATTTTCCAGAAGCTCACAGACCAGCTAGCCAGGTAAATAATGAGAGCAAGAAAGCCTCCTACATGCCAATAATCCCAACACTTGGGAAACTGAGGCAAGAAAATCCAAAGGTTGAGATTAGTCTGGCCTATGCAGCCCTATATCCAAAACAAAAACTAAAAACAAAGAAAGATGGGAAGGAAAGAGATAGAGACACTATACAGGACAGACATACAAAAATGTCCTATTAATAATGATTCAAAGAATGAAAACATAGAGACAGTCATTAATCATATTAAATCATAGATGTTCTTGCAGCAGAGAGTGAATAAGGTAGGACAAGCATGGAAGAGGTTGGGGGTGGGCAGCTTTTATAATGTGTTTCTGGAAAGGAGACAAAGAAAATATTTCATTAGTTAAAATGGAACTGTAGCTTTAAAGTGCCTGATGTGAGGTGAGTGGTGGCTTCTGATTTGCAAAGCCTCAACCTCACTCTCCTGGGATATGAATTGGGTTCATACTTTGAGGGGAGCTGTCATTTGCTTAGTAAGAACTCAAGGCACCACACTCACCTCAGTCTAATGTCCCTCAATTAATTATTTTACTAAGAACTAAATGGAAAATAATAGTTGTCTTTACATTCAATTAATATTATGCCTTTCCTCCAAAATATATTTCTTTTTTAATACTTATATTAATTTATTTGTAAGCAGGGAAACACAGAGAGAATGGGTGTGTTAGGGCCTCCAGCCTCTGCAAAGGACCTCCAGATGCTGAGCCACTCTGTGCATCTGACTTTACATGGGTGCTGGGGAATTGAACCCTGGTTCTTTGGTTTTGCAGGCAAGTGCCCCAACTGATGAGCCATTTGTCCAGCCTCCAAAATATGTTTCTATGAAAATTATTTGTAGCCAGGTGCATGACTTTAATTCCAGCACTTGGGAGGCAGAGGTATGAGGGTTGCTATGAGGTTGAGGCCACCCTGAGTTTATATAGTGAAGTCCAGGTCAGCCTGAGCTACAGTGAGACCCAACCTCAAAAAAACAAAGAACAAATTATTTGTGACTTCCATGTGAAAATATACTTATTCAAAGTAAACAACTTAAATAAATAATACAAGTTCTAGGCGTAGATTATATGGAATAAGCATTGTTAATTTAGCGAGATTATAGTGGGTGTGTCCTCTCCCTTGGCCCAGAGTTAGTGGAAGTTTCCCCTTAGAGTCCAGAACCCTGGTCTCCATAGGAATGTTCTATAATATTGGGTGAAGTATTTTCATTCTGTTCATAAAATTGATTAAAAGTTATAAAATAATAATTTTAAACAAAAAATTGTAATTTAGCTACTTTCAGAAAATTAAATCAATTCAACTCTCAAGCTACATGGAAAGAAATTATCCTAATATTTAAAAATCCAAAGATCATGAAAATTCTCTAAAATATATTGCCAAAAATGTACTATAAACTAATATCATTATTCATAAAATGCTCAAAATGTTATCAGAAATAAATGGTAAAGAATTTTAACATAGTTCTGATAACTCTTACCTTAAAATAAATGTTATCTAAATGAAATTGATCAGAAATTTAATCATGGTAGCCACCAAGTGGTTAAAGCCCAGTATTGCATTATAAGTACTCATTTACACATGAAATGAAACAAAAAGATGCCTACCTACTGCAACTGAATAACAATCCACTCTCAGCAGAATACACAAAATAGTTAATAAGTTGGCTCCAATCAAAGTTCAGGGCATGCATAAAAGAATTAAGTACCATTATACAACAAATACAGCTTAAATCAATTGAATGAATATGAAATCAATTTAAATGTAAGCACAGGTAAATGTCAGGCTTTAATTCTATAATGTGATCCAATATTAATAAGGTTTAAATGGTTAACAATAGAACAATAAAGCACAAGGTCACAAGTTCTGCAGAGAATGAGATATCTCCAAATTAAAGAGAATGACTGTGCAGCATTTATACATACAGCAATGAACAGGGTACAAAAAGCACCTTGGCAAACCCATGCCAGCCTGACTTCCTAGAGTCTTGTTGGACATGGTGGGAATACATGTCTAAGCCACTCAGAGTATCCCTACAGCCAAAAGAGAACAGTCACAATAATAATAATATCTAATATCTAGTAACCTGTTTCTACATACTGTATATGTACTAATTCATTATTCTTCACAGTAATAGGCAATTGTACTAGACTGAATAAAGGTCACCTGGTGATACCAACCCCTGATCCCTGAAATTGGTAGATGTCACCTTATGAAGATAAAGAGCCTTTGCAGATATGAGTAAGTTAAGGCTCCTTACATGGTAAGGCTGTCCTGTCCTGTATTATCCACACAGCTCTAAATGCAATCAAAATTATCTTTATAATAGAGGGACAGGAGGGTTGATACACAAAGAGGGAAAGACACACAGAAAGGAAGGCAGTGAGAAGGTGAAGGAAAAGGCTGACCTTGCATCAGGTCCCTCTCCAACATATTTTATTCTAGAAAGTGTAGTTCTAATCAGCACTGAGCAAAATGAAACCACCTTATTTTCTAGAGGGTACTCCCTCTAATCCTAATAACCTCATGTTGTTGTGCATATCTTCTTTATTATAATAGCTGAATTCTTGATTTGATACTGACCAAAAATTCTCATTAGTTTTTAACAAATTTATCTTTTCAGATAAAACCCAATTTGTTTTATAATGTTAAAATTTTTCTGCATTAAGGTCACACATGTAAATGTGTGAAAATCCTTTGTTCTAAATCATTTGCCATGTTAAGCAATCCCTGGATTTAATCAGAAGTGTATTAAACTGGTAAATTCAGGAAATGGCTAGTTTATTCTTTACTTTATTTCAATTTCTTCCCGTTTCTGAAAGTTACAACTGTTGCTCAGGAGCTAGGGAGATGGCTTAGGAGGTAAGCAAGGAGACCAGAGGGTCTGATTCACTCTGATTTCCTAAGTGATTTCCTAGCACACACATAAGCAGGGGACATGGCCAGGTATGCCTGTAAGACTAGTCTTGTTGGAAGCAGAGACTGAAGAATCCCTGGGCTCACTGGTCAGCCAGTCTGAACAAAAACAGCAACTCAGGTTTGTGAGAGACTATTTCAAGGAAATAAAGTGGAAGACAGACAGGGAAAGACATCCAACGTTCTTCTTGGGCCTCTACATGAGTTTAGACAGGATGCTCACACCTGAACACCCACATGCACTCACTATACACACACAGACATGACATCACATATACTACACACACACACACACACACACACACACACACACACACACACACACACATGCAAAAGAGAAGGAAGTGATGATATTGGCTAGGCCAAATGATCAGTCTACCAAGGAGGAATTACACCACCTACTCCACAATCAGACTATCATTCCACTACTGTTTAGTTTGCTTGCTTACTTTTGAGGCCAGATCTCACTGTATAAGCAATCTGGCCTCTAACTCACTGTATAGCCCAATAGACCTTAATTCTTCCACTTCAGCCTGCTAAGTATTAGGAGTACGGGTCTGTACCACTACCCCCAGCACTCTACTCCTTTTCTGGAGAAGAATATGTCAGAAACAAGTGAGACCCTCAAGGGTAGCTCTTCATATTACCATCTCTGTGATGGAGATCAAGGAAAACTAAACGCCCATTACTGGTAAGGCCACAACTGTCCCAAGCTCTTCAGTGATGTAGGGTTAGGTCACTCAACCAGATATAGAAGTCAACCTGTTCCAGGAACTTGTTAAACATAGAGAATAAAGGATGGGTAGTAGAAATTGTTTATAAACACCAGCTATACCCATGTGAAGTCCCAGAAATAAGAACTGTAATTATTATACTTCTTTATTTTGTCATGAATAAGATTATATTTTATTATATTTTTATTATTATATTATATTATACATATAATAATACATATAATAATATATGTATGCATATATTAAGCAAATATTTTCTATTTACCCTTATTCCTTTATTATGTAACATAAGATGTCAATATTATATTTATATTTTATTATTATTGATTTTTTTTAATATATATTTATTGTCCATAATGTGTTACATTATTTAGTGGGCAAACCATGCGTTGTTATCCCGAATTCCCCAATTCCCCCCCTCCCCATCCCTGATCAGTTGTATATCCTCCTCTGTGGGCTGTCTGTATTAGTCCTTGTGGCAAGGTATCCTGTATATCTTAGTACTCATCCCAGTCTTCCTGG
>PVHP010014895.1:0-38293 GCA_004024765.1 Zapus hudsonius
AGTAGTAGTAGTGGTGGTGGTGGTGGTGGTGGTGGTGGTGGTGGTGTTATAGTCAGGCATGGTGACACATGCCTTTAATCCCAGCACTCAGGCGGCAGAGATAGAAGAATTGCTGTGATTTTGAGGCCAGCCTGAGACTATGTAAGTGAATCCAGGTCAGCCTGGGCTAGAGCAAGACCCTATGGGGGGAGGGGAGAGAATCTGTTCTGATTCTCCACTGGGTTCAAAAATCTCTTTGTTAAGACAGAAAAAGATAGCTCTTTTCAGCATATCTGAATGACACAAAGTGACACTTTGTAAAATGCCACCCTATTTTAAGCCTTTTCAAGTACACATTTTATAATGCTCAAATAGATTATCAGATTCTCTTCTGCACTTTAATAGTACTTCTTATTAGTCATTTCTGATCGTCAGTGTACACTCAAGGTATGCTTAATGTTTCAGCAAATACAACAGATTCTACCTAACCTCTTTTTTTTTAATATTTTATTTATTCATTTTCAAGCAGAGAGATAGAGAGCACACCAGGGCCACCACCTTGTGGGTCTGGCTTATGTGGGTCCTGGGGAACTGAACCTGGGGCCTTAGGCACTGGAGGCAAGTGCCTTACACGCTGAGCCATCTCTCCAGCCCTACCTAACCTCTTTTGAAATCACAAAAGCTATAAATTTACAAGAAAGGATTTGTAGTTTCATTAGATTCAAGGTCATTTCAAGACTTTTAATTACGAAACAAAGTTGGAGGAGGTACGCACTCACTCTGTGTAGCTGAGGGAAAGAGCAGCTGCCTTATTCACTTTCTTACTAAAGAGCATTATAAAAGCCGTCTTGCAAACTTCGAGCTCTCTGACCACTAACAGTGAGGTCACAGAGAAGCACCGTGAAAACCTCCAAACATTTATGCTACTTCTAATCCATGTAAACATTCATGGTACTAAAAGACTCCTTGATTTAAATGACTTATCTAATTAGAAATTCAACCTGGGTGTTGTGGTATATACCTTTAGTCCCAGCAATTGGAAGGCTGAGGTAGGAGGATCCCTATGAGCTCAAGACCAGCCTGGGCTAGAATGAGACCTGCTATAGGAGACTCAGAGAAAGCTAGTTCCTTTTAGGCATCTTCCATTAGAGACCTACCAAGCCCAAAGAGAGAACCAGAAGGTGCCAACTCAAGGCAACTGGCTTTGGCAGGAATGGAGCTCGTGCCTGATGGAGACTTGTGTACTACAGCTACAGTGACTCCTGCTGCCCAGTCTAGCACACTACATAGATGGGCGGGCCTTCACTACCCAAGTGGGCTGGCCCTGGAGCCTGCTTCTTTGAATCTACAAACCGATCAGTTTTCCCTTTACATACTGAATCTGACAAAAGAATACATTTTCAATGGACTATAAAGGCGCATCCATCCACTTTTCCCCCTTCTCTGCCTCTCATAAGGTCTGGTCACAGAGATACATGTGAGTCTGGCTTAACCCCATCCAGCCTCTTCAGCAGTTAACTGTTTCTTGGCCCAAGTAATTCTCTGTTTGCCCCTGCTTTATGCTTTGGAGTAACTTCTCATTTTAATTACATGTATGATTTTCCTCTGGTCTCTGAATCTACCATGTGTACATTTCCCTTATAATCTAGATCTACCAGGTGGTGGTGTTTTCTCTAAACTCTAGATCTGCTACCTGTGTAATTTCTTTAAACTCAGGTAACCATGGGTGTAACTCTCTTTACTACTCATTTCTTGGTCTCTGTTTTGATAGTTTCCCTCTGCTCTTCTTCCTTAAATCACCACCATTTGCCCTCTTAGCTTTCTTCCACAGGGAGGCTCAGGGCAGATGTGTGTGTTCTAAATCTCCCTGAACAAGCTCCTAGGTTCTATCTTCCACATACTTGTGGCTTCACTTCAGCCTTTCCCTAAAAACCTCAATTTCTTTTAAATGAATCTCACCAACTGTGCTGCATTTTCGTCACAAGTGCATGTTTCCTACTTTCCATGTACTTATGGCTGGCTGTGCCCTAGCCTTCTTCCTATATCCTAATTTCCCTTAAATAAACCCTATAATTTGTGATTTCTCCCTAAATAAATTCAATAATTCATAATTTATCCTTCTTGAGTCCATTTTTATCAATTCTTTATTTAAAATAGGACAGGACCAAAAATTGGGGTTCATAAACTCCTAAATCCTGTATCACTGCTTTTGGAAAAAAATATAGATAACCAGGCTCCCAAAATATTTTTATTTCCATTCTGAAAACATCCCATTTAAAAATTCTGTCTTTCAAACTTAGGTCGTCCTTTTACCATCAAACTCTGGGCAGAACTAAGCCACTGAATAACCCATGCAGAATGTACTTATTTCTAAAGAAACTCTAGTTTATCCTTTCATGTGCCCAATTTCCAATCTTCCTACTACTTCTGTAGTAGGTCTCAAGAAATATCAAAGACTGCCGGGCGCGGTGGCGCACGCCTTTAATCCTAGCACTCGGGAGGCAGAGGTGGGAGGATCACCATGAGTTCAAGGCCAGCCTGAGACTACATAGTGAATTCCAGGTCAGCCTGGGCTAGAGCGAGACCCTACCTCGGGGGAAAAAAAAAAAAAAAGAAATATCAAAGACATTGAGGAAGATGATTAAAAGACACATATCCATCTCTATCCTTTCCATATAGTGAAAGGCAACCAGAGAAAGGTACAGAGTGTTTTGGCCACCCACTCACCATTTCTAAGAGAAAAGAAGGTAACAAAAGGGTCTTCAAGTACTACTGTGAGCACACAAGAAACACGGGCATGGGGTGAAAGACATATATCAGAAAACTAGTGCCAAAATCTAAAATTCAAAACATAAATATTAGGAATGTCTTTCTCTCTCAAAAAGAGGGGGAAAAAGAGAAAATAACCTGCTACATCTCAATTCCATCTGAAGTACCAAGTAGTTATTAAAAATAAAAAACTAGTACTGAACTGACAGCATTGGTCAGCGAGCTTCTTAGAAAACAAGGTATGTCTGTGTAAACTAAACATATTACTAGTGAGAACGGTGGGAAGTAGACATACCTAATTCTAGAAAATTCTAGTAACCACCCTGAACTAAGATGAAAGAAAGCAGAGATAGCATGAGCAACACTTTTAACAAAGAAAAACTAAAAACTATTTAACTGTATACCAAATGAAAGGCAGTAAGCTATCTCATAGCTATCAAAACTTCTAAATAAATTCACACTGATAACATAAGTCATTTGGCCACAAAAACTAGAATAGAAGAAAATGTTAGAGATAAAGAAGAAAATGTTAAAGGTAGGATTACTGGTGATTTTTTTCTTCTATTTTCTACAGTGAGCATGCATTCTCAGCTTTTAGGAGCTCTGACCCAAGGACTTAACAGCCACAGGCAATTCAAGCACAGAAGTTCAGAAATCACAACCATTTAAAACTTAAATACAAGATACTAAATCCCTTCACAGCTTTTATTCACATGCAAGCACCTCCAACTGTGTTCCCCAGGACATGTCCTGTAGACAATGCACTCAACATTGCTTTCCAAACAAGGCCTTTGAAACACTGGGTTTTCTCCAGCCAGGAATCCCATCTATGCTCTGCAGATTACCTTTGGAGAATAAATTTACAGTACTTCATATGGGGTGTTCACAAATGCTAAATTTATAATTAACAGACAGACACACTATGTGAAAAGCAAACTCACGGTGAGATATTTTAGTCAAAAGACTAACAGCAGACAGGAAATTTTATCTTCAAATGTTAAATGAACTTCATTACAGTAGGATTTTCAGTAACTGCTTGCAATCAGTTTAACTCTGGATTTCAGCCATCCCCTAGATCTTTGGGATTTAATCGGTAGTTAAGAAAGGGAGTACTGGATGGGGGGGTGGTAATTGTATTTTCCCACATTAGGTGACTGATTAAGTTCTCCCCTCTAAAAGGCTGATTGGTTTCCTGGTGCCAGTAAAATGATTGATGAATATTTCAACAGTGGCTCTCTCCCCACTTTACCCCTCCCCCATTGCACTGCCGGCCCCTTTCCTGCTGGGTTCCCCTTTCACAGGCTTCAGCAGCATTTAAGGAAGTTTCCTTCTGTTTTGTAATTTTCTTTAATGAATCCATGTTCTTACATGTAGAGGCATTTAATGCTGAGAAGATAGACTTCTCAATATTGAGCAACTTCTGCAGATAAAAATCCCTTTATAGACGGAAAATGCTGAAATTAACTATGGATTTGGCTCAGTGACTTAAACTGTACTCACAAAAGTACAGAAAGGGGTTATAAATGGAAAGATCATGTGAAAAACATACAACTTATCTCAAAGTTTATACTACAAAGAAATCATAACATTAGAACTATAACTGTAAACATAAAGTGGACTCAGAAAGGAATTAAAGGTTAAACTGTGTGATCTACAGACTACAGCAATCAGGTGTGGTAAAATCAAAACAGAAACGGTGTAAATTTAAATGTAAAAAATGATTAAGCAGTATCAGAAATCAAAGCATCCCAGAGAATCTGGGCTGTGGGGACCATATTTGGTTTAGGTGGGCTTTCCTAATTTTCAACTTCCTGTTCTATCCAATTTATTTCCATCATAAATAGAAAATCTTTTCAGGGATCATTTAATTTAGCTGCACCTATAGAGACAGAGAAGCAGAACCCAGCAAAATTGACTTCCTGGACCTCTTTACATGTGGTTGGTCTCATCTCCAGAGTCCTTTGCCTGCTCACACTACCTTGCTATCACAATCTATCATCCATGCTGCCTATCATTTTCACATTTTTCCCACCATCTCTCCTTTTGCTAGGAAATAATCTTACAGTCTTTGCACAACTAGCTCTTTCAAAGGGCCATATCAACCTTCTTGGATGGTTCTCCCCTTCCACAGCCAGCCTTTGTCTAGGCACAAGGGACAAAGGCCACCTTTTCGAAAACTAAACTGCATTCTCAAATTCAGTCAGGCAAACAACAGAGGGTTCATTAGTGACCCTGTCTTCATCTGGCCTATATAGTCTCTTTTAAATAATAAGGAGAACCATGTTCCTCAATAGAAACTGTCCTAGTTGCAAAAAGGCCAAACCTTAGATTTAGCGCCAGCACACTGCTTCATTGCAACACATGGCAGCCTCCAATGTTCTCTAGGAATTGAAAAACATTATCTCTTCCCTTATATTTTGTGCTGGCAAAGAACTGAAATAAGCAAAATGACCTATTTCATCTGTCCAACATTATAAACACCAATTCCCTGTGCTTAGGGTACAAGACACTCAAAACCATTCTTCCCTGAGCATCTCTTATATCCACCAAGAATTTCCCCTGCTGTGGTCAAACGAAAAAGAAAAAAAAAAAAGGCAAAGGAAAAAGAAAGCTAGTTACCTGGAACTCTAAGACTAGAGCTTAGTGATAACTGATAGATGTTAATGCTGGGAAAATTCAACAATAAGGCTGCATTCTCAGCTGTCTGCTTTGGTAAACACTATTTGTGGCACTTTACATACCTTGTCCCTCATCTGAATATCTCCAATAACAGTCACTTTAGAATATATATGAGAAATGGGAATATTAAATCTAGGAAACAAATTGTGAATGCTGTTAATGTGAAATGGGTGCAGGCCCTCTTTGTAGACATCAATTTTTACATCTATAAAATGGGGATAAGAGAATTCTTACCTCATAGGGTTATAAGAATAAAGTGAGTGGATACAGGGAAGCTGCTTAGGATAGTGTCTAAACACTATACAAATGTTAGCTGTTAGAGCCACTTAGGAGGTAGTTAGATCACTGTGAGTTAGAGGCCAGACTGAGGCTACAGAATGAGTTCCAGGGTCAGCCTGAACTAGAGACTCTGCTTCTTTTAAAAAAATGTTAGCAGTTATTATATAAGAATGCTTAAGTTCAGAGAAGCTTTAGTGAGTTACATAGTGCCCATCTTTTTTCAGCCGTACTACAGTCCCTGCTTTTTTCCCTCACACCATCTACCAAAATCCTAACTCTTCAAGGGACACTACTACTAACACTTTCAAAAAAACAAAGCACTCTAAATGGATGTCAGTGGGGGGTTTCCCCTAGGTGGTTTATTATCCTGCTGAACAGGCATCTTGGGGGTAGGACTGAGAGGCTAAGGAGGAAAACTCAAGCCAAGTAAGATTTCAAGAGTACAGTATCAACATGGAGAGGAAAAAAAAAAGATCAACTTCAATTATTAGACTTACTAAAGTGATTTGATTCGATTGAGGAATGCATTTACAGGCTTCATCTGAAACATTAAATCCAAGCACTAAAATTAAAATTGTACTTTATTCTAACTAGACTGCAATTCCCATAGAACACAAAAATGTTTAAAAGGTGCATTACATGAAACTTAAGAACACCAAGATAATCACACAACTCTTGGGAAGGAATCTCAAATACCTTAATGGCCCTTTCTCATCACCTACCTTCACCCTAGGTTCTGATTCAGTAACTCCTTACTGTTATTCACAGTTATGTGACATTTCTTCAGCCAGCAAGCTCACTAAAGAAGGAGTTCTAGCTAGCAACTACCCTAAGGAGTAAATCCCTAACTCTTTAACAACATAGTAATTGACTGACACTAAAATGTTGCTCTCACTAAGCAAGGGTATTCTTAGGCTAGAAGAGGAGATGCTTCCCCTATATAGACTTTATTACCACCTCAGTGAAAACCAGGCTAAAGCTAACCTGTCTACAAGATGGCACTGCCAAAATCACAACTTTAAAAAGATCCTGGGGAGACAGACATGACCAAGGAAAGCAAACAAACTATTTTTAATGAAAGTTAAAACAAAAAACAACAACAAAAAGGATTTGAAGTTGGCGAGGTAGCTGAGCAGTTAAAGGTACTTGCTTGAAAACCCCGACAGCCTGGGTTCAAATCCCCAGTACCCATGTAAAGCCAGATGCACAAAGTGGCACATGCATCTGGAGTTCATTTGTAGTGGCATGCTCATTTGTTATCACTCTCTCTGTCCTTGAAAAATAAATATCTATTTTAAACGGGATTTTTATTAACTATTTCATTATTTATTTTTTATTTTTTACATAGATTATAGTCATATCCTGAGGGCCCTCCTCAGTAGGGTTATTTGTGTTCACCATGGGGCTATTTTACTTTTTAAAGTATTATTTGAGAAAATGAGAGAGAGAAAGAGAATGGGCATGCCAGGACCTACAGCCACTGCAAATAAACTCCAGATGCATGAACCCTCTTGTGCATCTGGCTTGATGTGGGTGAGGAATTGAACTTGGGTCCTTCTGCTTTACAGGCAAGTGCCTAAACCTCTAATCAATCTCTCCAGCCCTCACCTTTTTTGTACCAATCTTATTAAATTATTTGTGTGTTGTCAGATTTAGTTCCTTGTATAGTTCCAGTATATTCTGGGTGCAGAAAATGGTACTGTTGGAAAACTGCTGCCACAATATAATGGTTAACCACCAAGCTTCATGTAAGCTCCCCAGAACTCAGTAAACTATGATACATTTCATTTAGCCTCAAGCAAAGGAAAAGTAACGTGCATTCTTTTCCAGGAAAAAGATAGCCCCATTAAGGAAGGTGAAAAAAAGAAAAGAAAAGAATATCCAACCATTTGGTGGTAGCCCTTGCTTAGAATCCCAGCATTCAGGAAGCTAGAGCAGGAAAACTGTTTGAGGCCAACCTAGACTACATATAGCAAGAATCTGTCTCAAAAAAAAAATAAAATAAAATAAAGAAAAAATAAAAGCATAACCAAGTACTAGAGAAGCATAACCAAGTACTAGGAATATAGTACCTGGTAAAATCATCATTTTCTTATACATTAAATTTATTCATGTGGTCTTCCATATTTTGGTCTGAATGCTCTAAGAACTCCTTTCAAATTCTGAAAAACTTTTGAAGACCCCAAAGAGCTAGTAAGTTATTATGTGAGTTCACTTATCGATATTTACCATATTGGAAAATAAAACTGAAAATTTTAAAGTATCCATTTCAAAGTAATAATATCCCATTATATGTTATATATTAACAAGTAACATTTTCAAATAAAACCTAAAATTAGAAGAATGAGCTGCTTTACATATTTTGCTAATCTCTTCATTATCTGGCCTAACTGTAGCAGCTAGAGTCTGTTTCTCCTTTCAATATGTTGCAATACATATTTTTTTTGGGGGGGAGGCTAAAGTATAGGCAGAAAAATCTCACCTCAAACAGATACTGGAAAGGGAATTTTTTCTTTTCTTTTCTTTTTTTTTTTTTGGTTTTTCGAGGTAGGGTCTCACTCTAGCCCAGGCTGACCTGGAATTCACTCTGTAGTCTCAGGGTGGCCTTGAACTCATGGTGATCCTCCTACCTCTGCCTCCCAAGTGCTGGGATTAAAGGCGTGCGCCACCACGCCCGGCAGGGAATACTTTCTTGTTAAAAGTAATTGTGGGTTATTTTTCTTTGGTAGACTGCCAAAACTCAGTAAATAGTGGTTTCTTAAAGTTACCTTAGCATTGGGCTAGGGGTCGAGTTCAGTTGTAGAGTGCCCTAATTTTAATTCCTAGCACTGCAAAAGTTAAATAAAAGAAAACAAAGACATCTGAATTACCTATACTCTTTACATTAAAATTTCGAACAGATCTTTGGCCCATGTAGGATATTATTTCCTTTTTACAGGGTCTAACTATGTATCCTTAAACTCACAATCCTCCTAAATTCTGCAATTACAGCCATGTATTGCCATGCACAGCCATGTAGCATTTTTAAAAATATCATATTGATTTATTTGCAAGGAGAGAGAAAGAACGAACTAACAAACATGAGCTCATGCCAGGACTTCTAGCCACTGTAAATAACTCCAGACACATGCACCACTTTGTGCATCTGGCTTTATATAGGTACCGGGGAACCAAACCTGGGTTGTTGGGCTTTGCAGGAAAGCGTCTTAATCACTGAGCCATCTCTTCAGCCCCATGTAGAACTTTAAAATAGCATTAACTATACATCTTTTGGAAAATAAGGTATCAGTGAGTTGAGCAGATGTTCAAAATGATAAACACATTTCACTATAACTATTGAAAGTTACATTTTCTGCTTTTTTATTTTAAATACTTTTATTTGAGAGAGATACTTGGGCACACCAGGAACTCATGCCACTGCAAACAACTCCAGATACATATGTGGCTTATGCATCTGTCTTTAAGTGGTACTGAAGAATCAAACCCAGATGGGCAGGCTTTGTAAACAAGTGCCTTTAACCACTGATGCATCCCTCCAGACCAAAAGTCACATTTCAATATGACCATCTACCATCAGAAAGTCCTGAGAAGCTGCCAAGCTCCTAGTACAAGGTATAAAATTCAAAAATCCTTGTTTCTTGAAAGCTCAGATTTTAGTTATGCAACAAATACTGTTAGTTTATCTTGATATGACAAGTTCACTATGTTTTAGGAGAAACGTGATCAGCCAAATACCCAGAGCTTAAACCAAGTGAAAATGTTTCAAGGGTGAAAAGCAGCTAGTCCAGCTCACAACATGATCACAAAAGCATTTCCCTTCAAACAACCAATTTTACTATGTACTAGAAATGCTTTGTGTATGGCCTACCATTTCATTACATATAAAAACATGTATATTCAAGAGTTCAGATTTAATAAAAGTAATTATTTTCACTGCTTCTTGAAGGACATAAGTGAAAATGGCTTTTTTGTTGTTGTTTTTTTGAGGTAGGATCTCTCTCTAGCCCAGGCTGACCTGGAATTCACTATGTAGTCTCAGGGTGACATTGAACTCACAGCAATTCTTCTACCTCTGCCTTCAGAGTGCTGGGATTAAAGGTGAGCGCCACCGCGCCTGGCTGAAAATGGCTTTTTGAAAAAGTACAAACACATGATATGAAGAATACAATGACTGATGTCTGATGGCTTAATTTTTGCTAAAGGTGCCAGCAATTATTACCTACTATTGTTTTTTCAAAATCAGTACAAATGTCAAATAATGTCTTAGTATTTTAATGAAAAGTTCTGATCTAGAAATAAACGTGAAAGGGACTCAGGGACCCTCAGAGGTTCAACAACTACATTTTGAAACCCACTGGTTTAAAAAAAAAAGAGAGAAAAGAAAAAAGAAAACCACTGGTTTAGATGCAACACTAAATAAATTTAAAGATTCAATAAGGGGAGATTAAGCCTGATCTAGTTCAGTAATGAATGATCAAGAAATGATAAGTGATAGAAACACAATCCAACAGACGGCTGCTTCATTACTTTACTTCATCATTTGTTTAAAATTTTAAATATGAGGGATAAACAAGCAAAATAGAAAGTATAATAAAGCAGGCTGGAGAGATTGCTCAATGGTTAAGGCACTTGCCTGCAAAGCCTAACAACCTGGATTTGATTACTCAGTACCCATGTAAAGCTAGATGCACAAAGTGGTGCATGCACGTGGAGTTTCTTTGCAGTGGCCAGAGCCCTGGAGCACCCATACTCTCTATATGTGTCTCTTTTCTCTGTCTCTCTGCTTAGAAATAAACAATTTTTTTAAAAGAAGCTACACAGCAGCACCCTGTCCTTTCTTCTTTTATGATGGAAAGTTTAAATTACATAAATTAAACTGTGGTTTAAAAAAAAATACTGTACCTTACCCAGTAGAGCATAAAGAATTACTAAAAATAGTCAAATTGAAAAAATTAAAAGTAAAAAAACTTTTAAATAGTCAAGCTAAATTTATAATTTTTCTGAGGTGACACATCTTGAAATGAATACATTATACAGAACTAAGCTGTTAAATGAAAACTAGATTTGGTTAAGTTAGTTCCCATCACTGAATAAACCTATTCTTTCCTTTAAAATAAATTTGTTATTGAAATGTTTCATCAATCTCAGCAGATGTCTCATGAAATCATGGGTAAAATAATCACACAAATTTAATCATCTCCTTATTCAATTAATCATTTAGAAGAAAAGAGAACAGAAATTTTGGCACTACAATGAAGGACTGGAAAAACAGAACTTAGTTGCAGACCTCTTAAATGCTTGTATGACAGATTTAAAATTCCATAGTTCTATAAAATGAGTTAAAATAAAAAGCTGAGGAATTCCACATGAGGAATTTAATTGTGCAATTCTCTCATATTATCCTGAAACATATTTAATGAATTATAAATTGTTTCCAATGCAAATAGTTGGTCAAGCAAATATGTTGGGAACATTTTTCACTAATAACATACTACAGTTGCAGTTCTAATGTGCCACAGCTCATTATTCCAACAATTCCTTCAATTACTATTACCAAATTCTTTTTAATCATATCTCATTTTTTTAAAATATATATTTATTGTCCATAATGAGTTACATTATTTAGTGGGCAAACATATCTCATTTTGACAATAAGAAGAAAGTCACTAATCTGGCTCAAACCACCCACAGCATATCTCTTCAAATCAAATGCTGGGATTTGTTTTCCAGAATAGGTTACATGTTGCTGCCCAGGGAATTGATTTTAGAAACATTACACCTGCCAGCTGATTTATCAACAGTGCCTATAGAATTGACACCAATTTAAAAGCAAAAACCAGTCCAGAAAACAAAAAAATAGACTCCTGCTGCCATCTGTGGTTCATGCAAGAATAGCTTCTCCTGTACACAAACTAAAGGTCGGGTCCTATCTAAAATGAGGATGCAGAGACCTTGTCATCTGAAGATACTTTTAAAAGTTAGTTCTTTTATATAACAAAATATAGCATTTACTTATATGAAACATAAAAATTTATAATTCTCAAATTTGAGATTAAATAAGGCTGAAAAAAAAACACAAACTACCTTGAACGGAAAATGTTTCGTTGCCCAAGGGCTAACCTTTGAAAATGTTAAAAACAAATGGTTTTAAAAATGTATTAAGGAAATCCAGTTTTTTTCTTAAACATAATAGTTCAGCAGCTTGCTTCCATCAAGATAAAAAGTTGAGGACTCGATTATTTTTTAAGCTCAAAGGCTATTTTCCCAACTTATTTCCTCAGTTTGCTTTCTCAAATGACAAACATCACAGAAGCTTGGGGATCAAAAGATTCCACAGAGCTGGGATTGGGCAAAAAGCAATTCAGCCCCCCAGCAGCCAGCTGAAGATATCTTGGTGAGGCTTCCAAACTGTTAATTATAATTACTGGGTATCCTAGTAAAGTCTCGTTTTAATAATTATAACCAACAAACAAAAAAATTTTCTTGGGAAGCTATTGTTAAAGGTCTACTGTTTAACAGTGGATCAAAACAAATGAAGAACAAAGTAAATAAATGTTTTATTCAAATAAAGTAGTCTGTAGTTTTTAAGCAACAATGGGCATCTCACAATGTTGTGAGCTTTTAGCTTTTTCATTTTTAAATTTTCCATAACTTGCATTTTAACACACTAAGCTCTGTTGGGAAACACATGGAAAAAAGACTGAGCTTAATTCCAGGAACACTGTATCAAAGTTACATCCAGAGATTTATTTTTAATTTAAATTAAGCTCAGACGAATCTGAAACTTCAGCTCTAAAAATCTCAAAACCAAAACAAGAATTACCTGGCTTAGTACCAAGTCCCCTCCTGCCCACTTTTAATAATTCTGGTATCTCTGAATGCTAGTTATTAAAAGCATCTACAAATGTTTAAGAAATACTTAAGCCAGTAAAATCTTTTAAAAATAAAAAACATTTTAAGTTGACCTTAAGAATACAAAAGTTTGGAAGAAAATATTTTCCTTCACAACTTGTCCATCTTGGACATACTTTTTAAAGTATTGCAAAAGAGTTGGCTACATTCAGTCACCGCCTATGAAGACATATTAATTAGATAGCTACCTTCTGTTGGAAACAATTCAAGGACAGCTATTCCTTGTGAAAGTGGAAGCCTGTTTTCAGAACTCTGATTTTTCTGATTTTGACCCTTTTTCACACACACACGATTACTATAATCTGATTTACATACAAATTAAGGTATTTTTGCTGTTCTACTTACAAAAAAAGTTACCACTTGTCATAAAATTATGTATTTTACTCTAAAGTCTACTTTCTACCTTTGTCCCATAACTCCAGGACCAAAAGGGAAAATGAGAAATCACGAAATTATTAATAAAATGTCAAAATAATTTTGAAAATGTATTAGTGTTTTTAAAAACTATTTCCTTTCTAATGCTTCTTCATATGCTTAAATATCCACTAGCATACAACTTTTTGCTACAAAATTCAGAATGATAGATTAGGAAGCATGTCATGCTCACATTCTGAGTACATGAATCAGAAGTGCTCAGAATTTGAATTGAACATCACAGACGAAAATGTGGTCATTAACAACTACCAATGGATCTGTACACTGTTGTCTCTGGGGGTATCACAGAACCTACTGAATAAAGAAGAGAGAAAAAAACCTGTGTGCTCAAGGCCTAAAGAACAACAGTACTATAGTATGCTTGGTTTTACGGAAAGCAGGAAATTAGGAGTTAACTCAGAATTAACTTTTAAAGACAAAAAACTAAAAAGCTAAACTTCATGTAAAACACTTGTTAATTTGTTTCCAGTGATAAACATTTTGTTGGTATGGCCATAATATGCTTTTAATTACTTATAATGAACCATAACCTTCTTCTGTCTAAAGTATTTTTTAAAAAATCTAAAAAAAAAAAAATCTATGCCCTCCTTCTGTGATATCGAACAAAATCACCTTCTCTTAAAATAAAATGAACAAAGGCAATACTCAACAAATGCTTCCTCAAGTCATTCATCTTCCTTTGAAATCCCAAAAGGGAGCAATCCTCTATTATGACTACATGAGTTCATGTTTGTTATGAAAACCTACAAGCAACAACTGAAAATAGCAGAGTCAGCACAGGGAATTCCTGGGAGAGTGATGGTGCATCAAATGGCTGGCAACCCTGTTCTGATGGAATCATAAAAAACATCTGAAGGACTGTAAATTCGGTATAATGGCGTTTCCGGCAGGAAAACATTTCTAAGGAATCCCACTCCACTTTATTTCTTCATGACAGAGACCATCTAGATAGCTATCTCTTGCAATATTTCATGCAAAAAGGAAATGTCAGGAGGTTGGAACATTAGAAGTATTTTTTTCTGCTCAGAAATTAAACAATTTATCTCTGGTGAAAAATATTGACTGAGAGGCAAAAAAATACAAACTTTATTTTATATTGTGGCAATTCTGTGAGCGCACTATAAATTCTTTAGCACTCATAAACATAAGCTGTAAAACAACATACATTCTGCTAATTTCTGCACAGAAAAGCCAAGAGATCCCACAAGAATTATTTTAAGCCCATTAAGCTTAAAACTGTGCTTTCAGCAAAAAGAGAACATTAGTATCATTAACTTGAGCTGTTATAAAATATTAAAGACACCTTAGCTTAAATGGATTGCTCTGGAAGATTCTGTTAAATGGTTCCGATCACTTGAGGAAAGGATACTATTAAAAAGAAATCTAATTAAGAGTTAAAATTGCTACTCGGTTCTACTAATGAATAATTAATAACAAAGCATCGTTCTTTGGTTTCCCTTACAATAATGTCCTCAAGTAGAACTGAAAGTGATGACTGTAATAGTCTGTCAACTACATCGGATGCACACGTGGATACAGAACTACTTGCACATGGGAAAGCAATATGAAAATGTATTAATCATGGGGCTTTAAGACATAACATCTTGATTAAAAATTCAGCGTGACAAATTTTAGATTTGGAATTACAACATTCACAAATTAATACCAAACCAAATCTCCATACAAACCAGATTTTTTAAAAGACAAAAACATTAAAGAAATCTTCCTTCTACCGTAACTAGATTCCTGCCTTCTCCTTTGTGACACAAGACTTTATCGATCTCAAAGATGTTCACATTCAGAAATCAGTCTCCAAAGACACCTCACAGTAGGGCCAGCCTCCTATCCACGACGAGTCTTACACATCTTTAAAAGCGAACAAGAGCTTTAAAAACATACCACTATTTGACCATCAACACCAGGTTAACAAGGCCCTTTTCTAAAACATTTCTTAAAAATGGATCTATTGAATCAACAATACGTTTGATGAATGAATAAAGTTATGATTCCGAAGCCAAGTCCAGATTCTCCCTCAGCGGCTCAGTTCATTCAACAATTGAGCGCCTTAGTGACCTCTTTTCAGGTTACTTTCTTCACACCTGCCAGGTCACTGTCCTGATTGAGAAACTTCTTGCTAAAGCAATTAATTTTTAGTGCCTCCTAACTGTCCCGGGTGTTTGCATTCAATCTGAAATCTGTTACTTGTTAGATGTTGCTCGGTCCCAGATCTTACAGAGAACTGCGAGTTTATGGCGCAGAGAGGGGAGGAGGCAAGGATCTCGCAGAGCCTGTCCTTTATATTCGGAAATGAGGAGATGTGAAAGGTGGAAGGCAGGGCAAATAAATAAATAAATCGGGTTTGCCGCCGGAGCGTTTGCCTGCCAGTACGAGCACCCTTTGTAATGCAGGCCTCCCGGGGCTATCGCCTGCGCTAATTGCTCCAGGGCGCTTTCCAAGTTCAAAAGTTCACCTTTTACGACCTCACAAAAGCTCCTTACACGTTACCAATAAAAACATTCCGCAGCAAACACCGAGGGGGAAAATATCAAACAGATACAAATAAAACACCCCGCGGGGGGAGGGAGCGAGGGGAAGGAGGGCGAGCACGGCCCGAGGACCCGGGACCAGGGGGCTGGGGAGCGGGCGGGCGGCGGAAGAGCCAGGCCAGGTGAGGAATCCTCAGCTCTCGGGGTCCGGGATCGGGAACGGCAGAGAGGAGAACCAGGCTGGGCACGTTGGGGACCGGGATGAGGCAGGTGTCCCAAGCCCTGGGGTCAAGCTGCGGACCTGAGCAGGGCCGGGGCGGGCGGGCGAGCAGGCAGACAGGCATCCATCCCGAGGTCCGAAAAGGGATGGACGGAGAAAGCCGGGTGGGTCCGCGCCAGGCTCTCGGGATGGGGGGCGGGGGAGGGATCTACGAGGTGGCCGAGAAGCAAAAGGCTCTGAATCGGAGGTGTGGCGTCCGGTCCTCAGCGGGGACCCGGGTGGAGGGAGACAGAGAGTGGGCCACTCGTGGGCAGTGCGTCCCGCGCGAAAGGGAACCGAGGGGCGGGGGGAGGGGAGGCCTGTGCCGTGGGGACAGTGACGCTCGGTGGCCAGCGGACCGGGCAGGGCAACGGGGAGGGGGAGGGCCGCGGCGAGGGGCTCCGCGCGGCGCGGCGAGGGAGCCCCGGGGTGAAGCCCACGCCGAGGGGGCCGCCGCGGTCGCCCTGGGCAAGAGTCGGCAGAGGAAAGTGGAGGGACAAGAGGCCGGTCTCCGGGCTCGGCCAGGCCCCTCACCCACCGTTGCGCGGCGGCGGAGGGAGCGCGGCGGGCGGCTCCAGGAACCCCGCCGAGCTCCCGCCGCCTCCCCCTCCGCTAGGCGGCCGTTCGTCCCGCTCCATGCGGTGCTGCTCAGGGCCCAGGCTGGCTTTGCCGCTCCGCCATGTCCCGCACGCTCGTCGTAGTGGCCGTCGTCCTCGTCCGCCGGGGGGAGGGGGCTGTCAGGGGCCGGCGGGCTCCCGGACGCCGCGCGCTCTGGGCCCCGAGCCGCCGGGCTCCGCACCCCTCCGCGCCGCGCCCCCTCAGCACTGGCCAGCTCCCTCCCCTGACGTCACGCGCCGCTGCCACGCACGGCCGCGCGAGGAACGCTGGGAATTGGAGTCCGCCCAACGAGGCCGGCCGCGAGGGACTCTGCCCACTGAAGGTGAGGAAGGAAGGAGAGGTAGATCTGCGAAAGGAAAGTCACGAATTTTGTGTATCACGAAGTCTTGTAAAACTTTTCTCCATGATCTGATAGGAATTCAGTCGATGATTTTCTCTCGATGGTGACTTTTCCTGGTTCAGAGACCCCTGCGACTCCTCGGATCCCCCCTCACCAACAGTGAGTCCTCCCAAGGAGGCGGATCCAGACGGAACCGGGTGAGCACGTGCAGAGAAGCTCGGCCCCGGGGCGGGGCCGGGGGCGGGGCTTGTAGGTATTCACCGGAGCCTTCCTCCCCGGCTGCGGGACAAATTGGACCAGAGATTAAAGGACCGGAGTTTAACTCGAGGTGACTGTGTTTCGTATGCAAATAGAATCTATACAACTCTGCTTCCCGGGGAAGTGTTTAAAGCCTTTGACCTCCGGGTGGGCGGGAAAGACTAAGTTTCTCTTCCTCCTCTTTCATTTTCCCCTTGCCCATAGAACAGATGGGCAAACTAAGATCAGGGCTATTGATGCCATCAAAGAATGCTTCAGACTCCTGACTCCAAGCTGTCTTAAAGCTCTGTTTAAAAAGCGATCCCTTATCTGACCTGTTCTCTTCACTACTAGGTTTCCTTGTTTGGAGAAGAGGGGCTGAACTCTATCCAGCTGAAAGATTCCCAGACACACCTAGCGCGTGCTGCCTCGGTTTCTCCCGTTTTCCTGGAACAAAATTGGATTTTCTCAGCACCTCCCACGGCCAGCAGGTGGCGCGCGGCCACCGGCCTCTGGACCAGCTGTGGTGTGGGTGTAGTATGCCCCCCCCCCCCCCCCCCCGGACTAAGGTCCAGGGACTAAACCCTACCTGGCCTGCATGAACCCAAAAACCTGTGCTTAGCCCGCCTTTCCTCTTCTGGATTATTCTGTAGCTTCCTCATTGGCTGATCGATCCCTGCACCCCCACCCCTGTCTGTCCCGCCAATCCCTTGGCTCCTGTGTGCCATTCCTTATTTGATTTTATTCTTTATCAGAGCATTCAGGTTTCTTTGTGGTCTGACTCCTACCCACATTGCTCACCACACCCCATCACCTGTTATGCAGAGGGTTTTGCAATGCTTTTCCAGCACTTTCCATTACCAATATTGGTTAACCTCTTCTGGATCTGTTGGGGAGGGGGCTGTTATGAGAGATTGACACTGTGTTGTGGAAGTCTCACACCTGCTCAAGGAAGTACCCCTGATATTGTCGATATCACACTCATGAAATCACCCAGAAGTGATGGTTATACATTCTCAGCAGGTCAAAAAGCTGGAATGCTGCTGTGTCTTTGCCTCTAGATCCTGGTTCAAATTCTTCAGTAGCACCTTCCATGATACCTCCTACCAAGGAACAGCTAGGTCCCCTGTGTGTTCCCTTATGGCCCTCATTAGGTGGACTGTAAGAAATTATCTCAGTGAGTACTTCTTTGCCGCCATTTCTGAGCTGCCCAAGGGCATGGAGCAGTGCTCTGAAGCTGCCCTCTATGACTGGAGGAGAGCCCTTGGTGTTGAGGGAAGGAGATGAGTCTCTGAGGCATTCCTTCAGTTCAGCTTCTCAATGGAATGTGTCAGGACCACGTGGCCTTCCCAGGGCCAGAAAGTCACTTTAGTACAGGCCTCTGGATAGAGAGCTATCCTCCCCTAGAGATCCCATCTATGGGCCAAGTGGCCCCGCAGGCACTTCCTGAAGCCCAGAATCTCAGGGTTCCCATCCGAGATGAAGACTTTAAATCAACCCAAAGATGGGCAGAGGAGTCCAGCCAAATGCCCAATTCTGAAAACAACTCCTCACCCTTAAGCTCCTTGTTTCTTGCCAAAAGCCTTCCCAGCTGCTGAGCACAAAACCTGCACATAGTAAGACACTTACTAAATTGTCCAGAAGGTTAAAAAAAGAAAGCAGGGCTGGGAAGATGGCTCAGTGGTAAAAGGCACTTGCTTGCAAAGCCTGATGGCCTAAGTTCAATTCCCCAGTACCCACATAAAGCCAGATGCACAAAGTGGTATATGCATCTGGAATTTGTTTGCAGTGGCAAGGGGCCCTGGTATTCCCACCCCTCCCCTTTGCTTGAAAATAAAAATTATTTTTTTTTAAAGAAAAGGAATCAAAACCCATCTGACTGTTCTACCTACTAATTGTGTGACCCTGTGTGTTTACTTCTGAGCCTCAGTGTTTTGATTTCTAAGGAGGGAGAGAATATGAGCATGTTACAAAAAATAAACGAGTGCATAAAAAGCAATATTAAGTCTGGCTTAAGAAGTAGAACCTGTTGCTAATGTTACTCAGAGAATTGATCCAAAGTTACAGCTACTTCTCTTCTAAAAATATGTCTGGGCCAGGCATGATGGTATATGCCTTTAATCCCAGCGCTTGGGATGCTGAAGTAGGAGGATCACCATGAGTTCGAGGCCAGCCTGGGGCTACAAAGTGAGTACCAGGTCAGCCTGGGCTAGAGACCCTACCTCAGGGGAAAAAAAAATTGTGGAGAGTCAAAATACCACATCCCTGAGAAAAGCAAAGGGAAATTACTGTTTGAAACTTCAGCCACTGCTCTAAGCCTGAAGGTCTTATAAGCCAGGCACCCACCAAGAGACCAGGCACCCACTCTAGAGCCTCTTCTTCATTTTTCTCCATTTCCCCCACACATACACAATCCTGGGACAAGGGAATGTTGTCTACCTCCAGTTTACAATTACAGGATCCCTACAGCTAAGGATGCTCGGACATTCTAGGTGTGTGGCAGGACTCACCATAGGTGGAGGTGGGTATCAGGAAGCTTTCTGGGATAGGAAGACGAGTGAGTCAGGCTGTGTGGAGAAAAAGACTTCCAGATTGGTAGGAACAGTACATGCCTAGATCCCCAGGCATCATATGGGGAAAGGGGCAATGGGGAGACAAAGAGATGTGTGGGGGAAAAGAGCAACCAGCAGGGGGGCAGAGTTCCCCTGGTGTCTGCAGCCTCGATTTTCGGTGCCTGTATCCAAAAGAAAGGGCTGGGAAAAGGAACCCCTACCCACTTGCATTTGTTTTAAGTACACTTTGTCTACAGTTTGAATAGATGTTGCTTTCCCCAAAATCAAAAAAAAAAAAAAAGCAAAAAAGTATCAAAGATTTCCTTCCTCCAATTACTGCCTGGGGAGGGGGGTCCTTGAGAGAAAATAACCACCATGCTGATATACTGTGTCTGTCCTTTTAGAGGTTGTGTTCATAAGAACACACCCAATATTTAGTTTTTACACTAGACCTGCTCTTGACTTCTGCCCAGGGGATCTCTAGAAGCTCTTTGTACCAAATACCTGCACACACGATTTTAAACAAATCAGCTGAGAGTTCTGCGGCATCAGACCTTGAAATAGGTCTGCGGTTCTAAATCCTAAATCCCCTGGAGGGTTCCTTGGAAACCCGGATTGCTCCTTTCCACCTTCCCCTGGAGTTTCTGGTTGGGGGGGGGAGGTGGAGTCTGAAAATTTGCATTTCAAACAAGTTCCGGAGCAATGCTGAGAATCCGGCTGAGGGTGCTGGGGGTGGGAAACCTACTTTGGGGAGAAACAAAGCATGCACTGGTGGCCTGTTTCCCTCTGCAAGGCCAGATGCAAACAGGAAACACCCTGGAGGATAAATTCTAAGAAAATGAAGGGGGCATTCTTGAAGTGAAGTAGCTGAGACCAGAGGGTAGGAGTGTTCCCTGTTCCTTGTTTGTGCAGTGGCTGCTCTCAAAGTCAGGAAGGCATACACAAGAAGTCGGGAGAGGGGTCACTACATTAGTGACAGTGTGGAGAGAAGAGGAGGGAGTCCAGCCTCCACCAGCACGCAGAGGATTGAAACAGCCTGCAGAAGTCTGGGGAGATGGCACAGCAGTTAAAAACAGCAAAAGCCTGTTGCAAAGCCTGTTGGCCTGAATTCAGTTTTATTCCTTAGTTCCCACATAAGTGAGATGTAAAGTGCTGCTTGTTTCTGGATTCTGTATGCAGTTGCTAGAGGCCCTGGTGCATACATTCTCATTCTCTCTCTCTCTCTCTCTCTCTCTCTCTCTCTCTCTCTCTCTCTCTCTCTCTCTCTCTCTCTTAGTCTGGGAAGGACCCCTCTTGAAAGACAAAGGGAAAACCAGAGGGAAGCTGAGGCAGGAGGGGTTTATTCCGAAGGTGTCACCCAGAGCTGAAATGGAGGAGAAAGGGTGTGAAGAAGAGGAGGTGCCTTCTTGGATTTCATGACAAGGTCTCTGGGAGATGGCTACAGCATCTCTGGGATGGGGTGAGAGACCCAAGACTCCTGGAGCTGAGGGATGGGCCCGACCTGGAGCGAAGGTAGCTGCTGCTGGAGGGATGGCTCAGTGGAGAAGTGGTCTTTCCCAACAGGCATGAGGCCCAGAGTTGAAATCTCCAGATCCCACATAACAACAGCTGGGTGAGGCCAAGCCAGCTTGTTACCCAGCACGACAAAGAAGCAGAGACCCAACAGTTGTAGGAGACCTGCCCGCTCCAGAATCAAGACTCTGCTCAAAAACAAGATATAGTGGATGAGCGATGGAGCAAGATACCCCATGTTCTGCTCCTGTCTGGTGCAAGGGTATGGCGCGCCATACTATATACGCACACGAAAATCAAAAATAGCTGCGGAGATAGTTCACGGTTAAAAGCACTAGCTTCCAAGGCTTATTAGCCAGGGTTCCATTCCCCAGTACCCACGTAAAAGTCAGATGCTCAATGAGGATCTGGGACCGTGCTGACACCCTGGCATGCCCATCCCCCCTATCTCTCAAATAAGTAAAAAAATTTAAAATAAAAAAGGTAACTGCCACTGGCTTTTGGCTGGGAATCAACGGGAATAGAGTGGAAGGTTCGAGAGACAAGTGGCGGTGCCTTGAGAACCCGCAGGGAGGGGCACGGGGATGACTTGGGAGAGACTTTAAGAGCTGAACGTTTGGAGACACCCTCATTTGAACTTTGCAAAAAGACTAATTTCTCCCTCATTTTACCGATGAGAAAACCCGAGGGTGTGGAAGAGGCAAAGAAGAGACACGGCCCAAGTCCCCCCTGATTTTCTAGACCTGGACCCCGGTCCGTGGGCGAGCCGCCGCGGGCTCGGACATCTTCCTCCAGGCGTCCTCGCGGAGAGCGCGGCGCGGCGCGGAGCCGGGGGCGGGGGACGGGGCGGGCACCCCTCGGTCCACGCGGCTCCGCCCCCGACGGCGCCCGAGGGATCGCGGGCGAGGGGCGCGCCCCGGGGCAGAGCGGGCTGCGGCGGGCGCGGAGCTCGCAGTGCTGCCCGCGCTCCCCGGCGCCCGCACCCGGCTGGCCGTCCGTCCGTCCGTCCGTCCCGCCGCACCATGGCCGCGTCTGCCCGTGCGCTCCGGGCCGGGCCGCTGGCCGCGCTCCTGCCGCCGCTGCTCTGGCTCCTGCTGCCGGCCCACCCGGCGCGCGCCGACACTCAGGTACGCGCGCCCCGCTGGGACCGGCGCCAGGAGGCGCTGTGGACGGGGATGGAGGGACCTCGGAGGACGCAGGCGCCCCAGCTGAGGACCACAAAAAGGGGGAGATCCGAGTTAGGACCTAGCCCCGAACCCCAGGCGGTCAGGACCTTGGGAGAGGAGCGCGTGTGGAAAGAAGTGCTGGAGCTGATGGGGTGCTTAGGACCTGGAGTCTGAGAAAGGGGCGCTGCGCAGAGATCAGTCTTGAAACCCAGAACCAGGGTGCTGAGTCCCAGGTATTCCGCTGGGCAGGGATAGCAAGGGAAACCGGTGTAGGGTCTCCGTGGTAGACTAATAACGACGGAAGATTAGACCCTTGGGAAACTGTTACGCAGCGACTCCCAACTTTGCAGTAGGCCCTGGGTCAAGACTTTCAGGCCAGGCTGGAGACCCAGAGTCTCTTCCCCTGTCCCCTCTTCCAATGACCCCATCTGGACTGGTCACCTGCCTGCCCTCTGAGACCTTTTCCTGCGACTAGTGCACATTCTGAAAAACTAGGTATCTTCCGAAGTGATCTGAGTTGTTCTCTCTCCCGTGGCTAAAAGGATCTGCTTTGGCATCAAACAGTCCTGAGTTCTAATCCCACATCCATCTCACAGGTGGAACCTTGATCTCTCTTCTCCTATGAGCATGGGGAAAACAAAGGTATCTACTTGCAGTTGATGACATCTAGAACCAGTGAGACTGCAAAATGCTTAGCACACTCCTAATAGATGCCCAATAAATGACACATCATATCTCACCACAGGAATCCCAGAGCAGGTATGAGATCCAAAATACAGAGGGAGCAAGCCCTTGGAGCCATAGTAGGGACCCCTTAAGTTCTAGAAACTATATGAAAATGGGTCAGGAGGAGAAATAGAAGAACCACGCGTCCTGTTGTTGCTGTTGCTGTTGTTGTTGTTTTTAAGGCAGGGTCTCATTGTAGCCCAGGCTGACCTGGAACTCACTGTAGTCCCAGGCTGACCTCCAACTCACCGAGATCCTCCTACCTCTGCCTCCCACATGCACCACAGGCAGTTCTCTTTTGAGTACTACAGTGTCTTTGAAGTGGGAGGTAAGCCTATCTTGCTTGTGATCAGGTAAAGGGCAAAAGCTATTCTTTTGCTGTATATCACTGCCTCCCTGGACTTTGGTTTCTCTGTCTGAAAATCAGTGTCCCCTCAACTTCCCTTCATCTGGGGCCCTCTAGGATTCCCTGCTCTGAGCACAAATGAGCAAAATCCCAGGTGACCTAATCAGCGCTCTGTCCCCCTTTCCTCTCTGGCTGTGGGGGACATTTGCACTTGGGCATCCTCTGAACTGTGCAGAGGCCTGTAGAGCAGGAGGGCTCACATCCAAAACAAAGCAAAGACAAAGAAAACCCAACACCCTGTTTGTGTAGTGAGTCAGCCAAACACTTGCTAGGTTGGGGGGGGGGCTGTATTTACTTGTCCCAGGGCAAGCTGGGGCTGGTGAGGTGGGGGAGGTTGAAGCAGCTGGGGACCCAATACAGCCCTCCCTCAGATCTCTCCCACCCCAAGCTACTTCAGCCAGCTGGGAAAAATAAAAATCAAGTGATGGGTGAATTTACTCTGCATTCCTTAGCCCAGCCAGACTCCTGCTGGCTCTGCAGGGCTATTTTCATTATCCCTCCCTCCCCAGTAACAATCCCAACTCCTTCCCCTCCAAGCCTGATTTCTTTTTTCTGTTCTCTCCTCGCCTCCCCTCCCCTCCCCTCTCCTCCCCCTCGCTCTTTCACTTGCTTGCTCGCTTTCTTTCTCTCTCTCTAGAGGTGTTGGCTTGGAGAGACACCAAGGAACCTGAGGAGAATTGAGAGACCTAAAACCTTGTTGGCCCCTCCTCAGACTTCCTTTCCCAGCAGGCCCAAGGGCCCTTCTTGCACATTACACTCACCCTGGTCTCTGTTGGTCTCCTGCATTTGAAGTTGATGGTTATAGCCAGGCTTTCCTAAACAGGATTTGCAGTTTCCATCTAAGGAAGTGCTTTGTCAGGCCTGTGTAGTGAGAGGGGAGCTCACAGCCACCCCAGTGTTTCGGCACAGCTGTCCAGTATGGAGATTAGCGTGGACAGGCAGGTAGCCCATGACACCCAGGCACGCCACTAGATGCCCCTGGGAATCTCCATCAAATGTATTTGAGAATCTGTCTCTACCTCAGTTTGCCCACTCGAGAAAGGACTGCTGGGACCTCACACTTTGCATGCTGAAGGGGCTTGAACCCAGAGAGAATCCTAATGCCTGTAGAAGCCAGACCAGGGGAGCAGGAGGCATTGGGGGTGGGGGTGGGGGGATGGAAGACCTACAGGCTGTGATGTTGCAGGCCAGGTCAGATGTTCTTTTCGGCAGTATGGTCCCAGGGGCTTAGTGTTGCTTTGCATCTGCTCCCAGAGTTTCCGCCTGTGGGTGTAATTGGAAGCAGCCTCCTGAGCAGGGAGAGCAGAGCAGTTTGGTGATAGAGTCTGCTTTCTGGATCAGAGCTTGAGGCTTTCTGTGGGGATGGACCAGCCTGTCCCAACACTCTCTTTGGCTAGAACACCAGGACACAGCCTCAAGGAGCTTCTGTATGCCAAGCCCATATCCAGCCTTTACATTCAGCATCTTACTCAACCCTCCTACCAACACTCCCCATCTGACAGATCTGAGCACTCCAAAATGTTGCATTGGGCTAGTCAGCTATCCTTGACAGAGGAAGCTTGAGAGTTTGGATCTGGGAGTTCGCTGCCCTTATTGCATACCCAAATGACCCAGGAGGCTGTAAGAGCCTTAGTCATGGGGAGTCAAATAAAGCCAAGGAGTCTACACTTTGCAGGTGGAACCCAGATAGGCATGACCCTTGGAGCACAGAACTCATGAAAGTGAAAGGGAGCCATGGAGGTTTGTGTAGCCCGAGAGTAAAACAGATCATCAGAGTCGAGACTTTTGGAAAATTAATCTAGAAGAGAGGAATGTGCCCTGACATCTGGCTGTGGTCATGGAGTGGACAGCTGGGGACAGAGGTAGGAATATTTGGGGTGATAACTCAGAAGAACATGATGGCTGGTGGGTTGTCCAGGGTACAGAGGACACTAAGCTCTCCAGGCTGTGCAGGAGCTTAGGTGGACATAGATCAAGAGTAGATGCTGGATGAAGTTTTAGATGGATTGAGTTTGGGGTGCTGTTGGACCTCTGGGAGGAGATGTCCAGCTGATAGTGGGCTCCAGTGGAGGACTTTGCATAGAAACTGCTTCAGATGAGACTGGTCTGGCCATGAGAGAAAAGAGCAGCCCCAACTGTAGTGTGACACCACGTGAACCTGTCCATTTCTAGAACATTTTATAGCTTGAGCCTCTCCACTCAGGCCAGATTTATCTCTCTCCAGAAAAGCCTCAAGCCCACCCTTCTGGCCTTCTGGCATGGTGAGCTTTCCTTGCAAATACCCAGGGACCTTTGTAAACTCCCACCACCCACACTTCTAGGGTTTGGCAGCGGCATTGCTGAAGGAAGCTGCAGGGGAAGATGGGGGCTGAGGCAGGGACTTTCCTATTTGACAGAACTGCAGCCTTCATGCCAAGGCTGGGCAGGCCAGGCCAAGAGGAAGCTCCAGATCCTATGCCCTCCTCTGCAGAACCACCTGTCCCAGCTCAGTTGCTGAGTAGAAACCCTTTGCTTGGTGTTGCGGTCAGTTTTCTAGTTGCTGCGCAGAAAGAACCCAAACAAAAGCGGCTTGTGGAGGAATGGGTTTATTTGACTTTCGGACTCGAGGGGAGATTCCATCCTGGCAGGGAAAACGACGGCATGAGCAGAGGGGTGGACATCACCTCTGCCACAGCACTGGAAACAGTGGCAGGAAGGTGTGCCAAACACTGGCAAGGGGAAGCTGGTTTATAACCCCATAAGCCTGCCCCCAACAACACAGCTCCATGAGGTTGTAAAATCCAAACTGCCATCAGCTGAGGATCGATCTATCAGAACACATTCATTTGTTTGTGGGGGATACCTGGATCAAACCATGACACTTGGCAACCGTGTTCGTTCAGAGGAGGACTCTCCTGTGTAACAAATTTGGGGATCAAGCTGGGTAAGCCTAGCTTTCCCTGATGGTGGTTTTTCTCCTTCCCAAGGTGGGGTTGTGATGAAAGCAGAGATGAAAAGCACTGAGTTAATATAAGTGAGGGTTTCCAGAAGTAGTGTTCATAGCATAAACTGTTCTCTAGAACAGTTGTTCTGAGCCACATTGGTGCATATGCTCTGTGGGCGGTGACCGTTTTCAGTTTCTAAACAAGCTCAAGAAGAAGAGACTGATATTCACCCCATTTTATATAGGAGAAAACTGAGGCTCAGAGGAATCAAGCTCACATAGAGAAGAAACATGGGTGCTGAGACTAGAGTCCAGGCCTGGCTGGTCACTGAGGCGCCCTGCTGTTTCCAGGCCACCATGCAGGAAGCAAAACCCTGCTGAGCTCCTGGCAGCTGGGGCTGGGAGCCAGGGCCTGTTTCCAGCTTTTGGCTGTCAGGGCCCTGGCCACCCCAGTCATGACATAGCACCTCATATGAGGTGAGAAGGAATGTAGCAGTCTAATGTGGAAATGACTGCTGGTAGGGGTGGGCCTGGAGTCTGTAGGGGATCCCACAGGCGACCCCTCTCTGGCTTAGCCACACAGAACACACCCACATCTACCTGCTGGACTCTTGACCCCACTGAGAGAGTGAGTACAGGGGTAAGGGGTCCCAGCAGAGCTGAAATGGACATGAGTCCCCATGAGAAGATAGTGTTCAAGAACCAGCAGAAAGCTAGGAAACATCTAGGCTCCCTGAGGCTGACTGTTCACAGGCAGGGAAGAATTGGCCCAAAGTACCCAGAACACACTCCACCCTAAGAGGACCAGGACAGAGGACAAGACCTACAACCAAGTTCATCACCACCCAGTGTGCCCTGGGCTCTGCAGAGCTGCAGGAAAGCAGAGGAAGTCCATGCAGCCCAGGAACATCCTCTCCAGTGTGTCGTTTCATGGCTTGGGGGCTGTTTCCTCAGCTGTAGGATGCTACTAAAAATAAGAGAAAACCGAGTAGCTCCCAGGGCACCCACACAGAGAAACAAGACAGCAGACTGGCCCCCTGTCAAGATTTGTGAGCTCGCCCATGTGTGGAGGTCAGGATTATTTCAGATGTCAGTGCTCACCTTCCCCACTATCTCAATAGGGTCTCTGATTCATCACAGTGTCTTGTCAGGCTAGCTGGCCTGCGAGCTTCCAGGAAGTTTTCTCTCCACCTCCCTTCTCTCACTGCATACAGATATCCACCACAGTGTTCAGCTTTTTATGTGGGATCTGGGGGCTCTGAACTCAGGTGCTCACACTTGTTTGGCAAGTACTTTATCCACTGAGCTATCTCTTCAGCCAAGGCTATGATGGTAATGATAGTAGCAGTGTGCATTCTACTCTATGTGCTGCTAGCCTTGGGCTGAGTGCAATACTGGCGCTCCACCTTTCAGTCTACCTGTCATCCTTTGTGGGTAAGCAGCTCTTTCCATAAGTGAAATGAGCAGCAGGTGCCAGGCTCAGTCATGGACTTTAGCCTGCTTTGAGCTGCCATCAATGACACATTGAAGTGGAAGAATCCAGGTTTTATAGATGTCCCTGCTTTTTCTGCAGCTGTGCAGGGCACAGGATGCAGTGGGAGGTGAAGAATGTAGAGAGGAAAAGGAGGGAGGGAAGGAAGAAACTGGAGATAGGATGCACCCTTCAGGGGCACACCCTCGGTGACCTACTTCCTCTACTAGGTCCCTAGGTCCCACCACCTCCCAATAGTACCATCAAATTATGAATCCATGGGTGGATTAATCCACGGATGAGCTCAGAGCTCTCATGATTCAATCACTTCCCAAGGCCCATCAACAGGCAACCAAGCCTTTATTTAGCACATGAGCCTTCAGAGGACATTTCAGATTCAAATGGCTGCAGATTTCATGACTCCTAATCTTTTCAAAAGAACACTGACATCCTTGGCCCCCCACCAAGACCCTTTAAGGATTGGGCTCAAGCACACCCCACAGCCTCACCTCAACTCCTGAAAGCATAGTTCTTGAGGAGAGCATAGATCCAAGAATTGTCTGAGCTCTGAAAGCTCTGGAAGTAGTAAAGAAACGTTGGCTCAAAACAAGACCAGATAGAAGAGTGATGGAGCTGGACACCCCAAATTCCACTCTGGTCCATGTAGGCGAGTGTATGGGATGCCACCCCCCCACACACACACATACACCATAGCATACAGACATAACACATTGCAAAAAACAAAAGAAGCTGGTGTGGTGGCACACGCCTTTAATCCCAACACTAGAGGCAGAGGCAGGAGGATTGCTGTGAGTTTGAAGCCATCCTGAGACTACTTAGTGAATGGTCAGCCTGGGCTAGACTGAGACCCTACCTCAAAAAAAAAAGAAAGAAAAAAAGAAGAAAGAGGAGGAATGTGTTCTGGTCTATTTCTTCTGTCCCCACAGCTGTCATCCACTGTCTGACAGGGACTCAAGCAAGTGTCAGAGGGCTTGGAGTGGAAATGGAGGGACTAACCTTTCTCTCTAGAGAGCCACAGGGCTTGGCAGAGGCCCAGAGTACTGTGAGCTCACCTGTGTCCTGCAGCTTTGGTGAGAGTTGAACAGCCTATGGCAAGTACTTCTGGACTAAGCCATGAATAGCTGTGCACTGAGGGCCGGAGCCCAGGTAGCAGGTCAGACCATCTAGGAGAGAGACAGTTTTGGGCACCCAGGAGCCAGCAGGTATATCAGGGCAAGGCAAACAGAGCCTGACACCTGCCACTCATCTTCCTGGGTTGACTTGTGGACACAGAGCCCTGTTGCTGCAAGGACCAGTGACCACACCTGGACATGGCTCATGCGGCATCCCAGGATGGGATTGAGAAGGGAGAAAAACCCACTAGCCTGGGGCATGTCCACTGTGATCTTCACTCTGAGGAGGCTGAATATAGGGAGTCATTCATCTTACTATCAAAGGAATGAGGGTGACCTGTTGAAGGTCACTTAGGGTATGGGAAAACAAAGTCAGAGAACAGTGTTTGTATCCTGTAGCCTCTACATTAACACTAGAACATATGACTTCAGCTCAGTCTCTCTTTCCTCATCTGTCTTAATAAAGGATCACAGGTAAGGCGCTCATCTAATCTTCATAATAGCCCATGAGGCAGGAGTTTACTTTCCAACTTTAGAAAGGTAGAAAGAGAAAGGCTGAATGCCCTTCCTCTTACCCAGGCTCCAGGCCCTGTACTCTAACCCAGCATGTCTGCAAAATGCAGCTTCTTTAACCAGCAGGTGTTTACAAAGTACACCTACAGGGCAGATGAGCATGGCCTGGGGATACCGGACGAAACTAGACCACGTCCTTACCTCTAAAGAACGTTTTTGGCTGGGAGGTGATGAGGGTCCTGGGATCAAACCCAGGGCCTTCTAAATGCTAGGCAAGCACTGTATATGTTCCCATCCCCACCTCTAACGATGCCTATAGTGGAGTGGGGGAGAATGAACATAAGCAAATAAAAGCATATGGCCAGGCGTGGTGGCGCACGCCTTTAATCCCAGCACTCAGGAGGCAGTTGTAGGAGGATCGCCATGAGTTCAAGGCCACCCTGAGACTACATAGTGAATTCCAGGTCAGCCTGGACTAGAGCGAGACCCTACCTCAAAAAAACCAAAAAAAAAAAAAAAAAAAGCATATGCCTGGCTGGGGAGATGGTTAAAGGTGCTTGCTTACAAAGGAACAAAGGAGGGCTCAGGTTCTATTCCCAGTACCCATAATGCCAGATGTACAAAGTGGCACATGCTTCTGGAGTTCTTTTGCAGCAGCAAGAGGCCCTTGCATACCTATACACACACTCTCACTCAAAGAAATAAAAATAAAATATTTTAAGCCGGGCGTGGTGGTGCATGCCTTTAATCCCAGCACTCGGGAGGCAGAGGTAGGAGGATTGCCGTGAGTTCAAGGCCACCTTGAGACTACAGAGTGAATTCCAGGTCAGCCTGGACTAGAGCGAGACCCTACCTCGAAAAAAAAAATAAAATATTTTAGGTAGTGATTACAATAGATAGAAACAAAAGCTATTAAATAAGAAGCTGGAGAGCAACATGGGTGGCTGGTCAGGGAAGGCTTCTTAGAAGAGATGGTATGTTAGCAGAGAACTTAGTGATCGGACGAAATGGACCCTGGGAGTGGTAAGAGGAAGAGGGCTTTAGGGGAGAGCATTACATACACAAAGGGCCAGAGGCTAAAGTGGAGTGAGGCACCACAAGGGAAGGGTGGTAGGAAGAGCAGTCAGAGGGGAAGCAGCAGCCCCAGGTCTTGAAGGCCACGGTAAGACCTTGGAGGCTGCAGTCCCTCCTGACGCCACACAGACTTCTTCAAAGGCCATGATGCACGTGAAACCAAGATGTGGTAAATGCTCAGTAAAGATGTCCCTATTTCTTTTAATTGTTGTAAAAATATGCATAAAAATGGACTAGGGAAATGGCTCAGTAGTTAAGGCACTTGCTTGCAAAGCCTGTTATCTTGGGTTCAATTCCCACATACAGCCAGGTGCACAAAGTGGGCATGCATGTGGAATTCATTTACAGCAGCAAGAGGTTCTGGTGTGTCCATGTGTGCTTTCTTCTCTCTCTCTCTCTCTCTCTCTCTCTCTCTCTCTCTCTCTCTCTCTCTCTCTCAAATAAATATAATAAAATTTTTTATTGTCCATAATGAGTTACATTATTTAATGGGCAAACAATGAGTTGTTATCCCCAGTTCATCTGGCTTTATGTGGGTACTGGGGAATCAAACCCAGTAGGCTTTGTAGGCAAGTGCCTTAACCACTAAATATATATATATATATATATATATATATATATATATATATATATATATATATATATATATATATATATATATATATATTAAAACAAGAGCCAGGCATGATGGCACACGTTTTTAATCCCAGCACTCAGGAGGCAGAGGTAGGAGGATCACCATGAGTTAGAGGCCAGCCTGAGACTAAGGAGTGAATTCCAGGTCAGCCTGGGCTAGAGTGAGACCCTACCTAGGAAAAATAAAAAAGAAAAGGAATTTGTAGGTACTAAACAGTCACTCCCCGCTCCTCCACAACACTAATCTGTATCCTATCCCTATGGACTTGCCTGTTCTGTATATTTCCTATGACTCTAGGATATATGGCTGTGTCTGGCTGCTATCACTTAGCATGATGTTTTCAAAGTTCAACCAGCATGAATCGGTATCCCACTCCTTTTTAAAACTGAATAGAATTCTATTGTATCTATATGCCGCATTTTCCTTCCATATTCTACTGCTATACATGGGGGTGGCTATATTGTGAATTATACTGCTAACATACACACACATCTATTTGAATACTGATTTCCAATCTCTAGGTCATATGGTAATTCTATGTTTCACTGGACTTTGCCTCAGCTGGCCATGATCGTTTTAATTGTAATTATGATCAGGTCATTATTTCCCTGTGAGGGGTGCTCTTCTGTACCACCCCCAGACCAGCCAGATGGATTCTGCTCCTCTCCCACCCCTCAACACTGACTGAGCCCCTCCTACCCACCCTCTGCAGGTGTTTGGTGACATGGACCAGGTGCGGATGACCTCTGAGGGCTCCGACTGCCGCTGCAAATGCATCATGCGGCCGCTGAGCAAGGATGCATGCAACCGGGTGCGCAGTGGGCGAGCACGGGTGGAGGACTTCTATGCAGTGGAGACCCTGAGCTCGGGGGCTGACTGCCGCTGCTCCTGCACTGCACCACCCTCCTCCCTCAACCCCTGTGAGAACGAGTGGAAGATGGAGAAACTCAAAAAGCAGGCACCTGAGCTCTTCAAGGTAGGCTGGCACAGTGAGGGTGGTGGCCAGGCTGTACTGGTGACATCCTGTGTCACCAGTGAGAAACTGAGCTTCCACAAGGAGCAGCCAGTGAGGGTAGGAAACAGAATTTGCTCACTTGAGTCGGTGGGCCCCTTGCATCTAATC
Organism: Zapus hudsonius; assembly: GCA_004024765.1. Taxonomy (NCBI): domain Eukaryota; kingdom Metazoa; phylum Chordata; class Mammalia; order Rodentia; family Dipodidae; genus Zapus; species Zapus hudsonius. The sequence continues at coordinate 32,230 of PVHP010014895.1, forward strand.
CACTGTACTAGATTTCCCCCAACCACCTACCTGCCTGTACTTTATCTATATTTAAGTGCTGTGTGTTTCATTTATTAGTTTTCTGTTCGTTTGCTTGCTTGCTTTCTTTCTTTCTTTTTTTTTTTTTTTTTTTTTTTTTGACAGAATCAAACCCTGAAGCCCAGGTTGGACTGGAATTTACTAAGCTGTCTTTGAACTTGAAGCAATCCTCCTACCTCTGACTCCTGAGTACTGGGATTCCGGGCATGCGTACCACCAAGCCAGTCTTATTCTTTTATTTTCTACTTTATTTGATTGATGGATGGATTGGTTGACTAAGCTACCTTCCTAGCCCCAAGTCGTACATCTTTTTAATCTGTCTATGAGATGGTCTTTTCTAATTCAAGTCAGGCTAGAGAGATGGTTCAGCAGTTAAAGGCACTTGTTTACAAAGCCTACCAGTCTGGGTTTGACTCCCCAGTAACCATGGGAAGCCAGATGCACAAAGTGGTGCATGTATCTGGAGTTTGTTCAAAGAGGTAGGAGGTGCTGGCGTGCTCGTATTCACTTTCTTTCTCTCTCAAATAAATAAATACTTAAATAAATAAATAAATAAATAAATAAATAAGAGCACTTGTTGCTTAAGCATGAGGGCCCTCTCAGGCCAGAGTATCCAACGTTTTGACAATGAAACATGGTATTCTCACCTATATACTTTGTCCTTCTGGCTTTATGTGAGTACTGGGGAATTGAACCCAGGCTGTCAGGCTTTGCAAGCAAGCGCTTTTAACTGCTGAGCCATCTCTCTAACCCCCAATGTCTTCTCTCTCTGTGTGTGTGCACTCTCATGTGTGTATGCGTGTTTGAATGGATGTGGGTGCACATGCACATATGTGCACATGCATGTGGAGGCCAAAGTTCCTCAATTGCTCCCCACTTCATTTTTTTGAGACAGGGTTTCTCATTGAGCCCATTTTGTTAGACAAGCTAGCCAACAAGCCCCAAGGATCCTCCTAGCTCCTCCTTCCCAGGGCTGGGATTACAGGTGAACATCACCATGCCCAGCTTTTACGTGGGTGCTAGAGATCTGAACTCAGGTCCCCAAGCTTGTGTGGCAAACACATTACCTACTGAACCATCTCTCCATCCCCTCACCCAGTGTCTTATTATTAGTCAGCACATATAAAATTTCTCTGCCAAGTGGCTACAAAATATCCTAAAACCCTACCCTCCTCTTCTGTAATGATTTTGTCACAGGTATGAGAAGCAGTTTGCACACACTGGCCACAGAGCAGTTAGGGGAGCATGACTCCAAGCACACCATGTCTCTTCTCCCCTCAGCTCTTAGCACAAGCTGTGCCTGCCTTGGACCGCCCTCTCCTAGACAGCTTTGCCAGATGTGTGCAGCTCCTTCTCCTGAGCTCAGCTCAGACAAAACTAATCCACAATTGCTCCCAGACAAGGCAGAACCCGATCCTGAATGCTCTTGACAGCTCACAAAGGACCACGAGAGCTCACGCTGGTCATGTTTGTCCCTGTCTGTGGTGCTTGGCCGAGTGAACATCTGCTGAGCCTGGAGAGGGTGGAGGGGCATATTAGATACCAGGCTCAGATACCAGGCTCAGGAGACAGGAAGCCACATATGGGCAAGGGGACCACAGAAAGTTACCTAGCAGGGGAGAGCCCCTGGTCACAGCCAGTTTCCAGGGCCAAAAGATAGCAGAAGAAATCTAGGAATGTCCCCATGAGCCCCTAGAACAATTACCATCTGCTGGTCTTCCTGACTTTGCTGTATGTCATTGTGTATGGCGCTGTGCTGAGCACTGTGTGGCTGCATGCGAAGTCACCCCTCACAGCCCTACCGCTGCCCTGCTTAACAGAAAAGGAAACAGGAGAGGAGGAACATGATGCTCAAACTGTGCTCCATAGAATTCCAGGGGAATCCAGAGCTCATCAGGGCTGGAGTAAGTTTGTGGAGAGACGGAAGACTCTGTCCAACCTTGCCTCTGGTCAAGCCTTCCTCCCTTTATCCGTCCTAGATAGAGGTCAGCTTCCACTCAGGAAAAGCTCCCTGGCTTAGAGCAGTTGGAACACTCCTGGGAAAGTGGGAGCAAAACTGGGTCAGACGGGAATGGCGGTTTTGCAGTCCCTGAAGGGCTGAGGAGGGGGGTGAAGGCCCATGGACAAGGGGACCACCCTTTCCAAGAAGTCAGTCAGCTCTCTGTGTCAAGTGTTCACTGACACTCACACTGACATGTCGGCTATCTGGAGGGAGTGTCATATCCTGATGAGGTGGTGAAAGGGAGGGTAGGAGACAAGAGAGCCTGGCATCTGCTCCAGACCCTGCTGTTACCCTATGTGCAAGCTCCTCTTCTTCTCTTCCTTTCTGTTTCTCGCATATAATGTAGCACAGGGGCAGCAGAGTGTGTAGGAAAGGATTTGGGTTTATGCTGACCTGGCCTCTGTTCCTGGCTCCACCACTTCTGGTGGCCTTGGGAACGTTCCTTAGCCAGCCTAAGCTGCAGTCTGATCTATAAAATAAACAGGCAAGTGCTCCTATTTTGGGTTGGGTTGGTCTCTCCAAGCAGGTCCAGAGAGCAGTGATTCATAAGCAAGGGGTGTGTTAGGAAAACACTCTCCAGAGACACTGTAAGTGAAGGCTGGCCAAGTAAGGAAGGTTGACCATAAAGTGTATGGCCTCAAGCCAAGGACCAGCCTTGGGACTCCCCCATCCCCAAGGAGCTTGGGAATGGGATGGCAGCTCAGATCATCCCTTTTGGAACCAGGGAGTTTTTAATCCCAGCACTCAGGAGGCAGAGGTAGGCAGATCACTGAGTTCAAGGCCACCCTGAGACTACATAGTGAATTCCAGGTCAGCCTGGGCTAGAGCAAGACCCTACCTCTGAAAACCAAAATAAAAACACAAAACAAAAAAATGCTGGGGAGATGGTTCAGCAGTTAAAGGTGCTTGCTTGCAAAGCCTGCTGACCTGTGTTCAATTCCCCAGTACCCATGTAAAGCCAGATGCATAAAGTGGTGCATGCATCTGGAGTTTGTTAGTAGTGGAAAAATGGTCCTGTCATGCCCTTTCTCTTCTCTCTCTATCCTCTCTCTCTTTCTCTCTCTCTCTCTCTCTCTCTCTCTCTCTCATTCTCTTTGTCTTCTGCTTGAAAATACATAATTTTTTAAAATTTATTTTATTTATTCATTTTCAAGCAGAGAGATACAGAGATGCAAAGAGAGAGAGAGAGAGAAAGAGAGAGAGAGAAGAGAACACCAGGGCCACCACCTTATGGGTCTGGCTTATGTGGGTCCTGGGGAATTGAACCCAGGGCCTTAGGCACTGGAGGCAAGTGCTTTAACTGCTGAGCCATCTCTCCAGCCCAAAAATACATATTTTTTTTAATTTTTAAAAAAATAGAATCTGGCTGGTTGTAGCTAGTGGTGGCACACGCCTGTAATATCAGCACATGGTTGGGGACAGAAATAAGAAGGTTAGTAATTGTCTTGAGAAAAAAAAAACCCTAAGTAAATAAATAAATAAATGGGTAGGGAGGTGGGATGTGGCTCTATGGTAGAGCACTTGCGTAGCAACACCACAAAAAGCAAATAACAGAAATATGTACAGCTAAAAACTATGTGATCTGCTGTCTTTCCTGTGATATGAGCAGATTGAAGCTAGTGAGTGCACAGAGCCGAGTGGACCACGGTGTGCACATGCTGGTTCTTACCTACCTGTCTGCCTTCCTCCCACAGCTGCAGTCCATGGTAGATCTCCTGGAGGGCGCCATGTACAGTATGGACCTGATGAAAGTGCATGCCTACATCCATAAGATGTCCTCCCAGATAAACACACTGGAGGAGGTAAGTGTGGGACAGTGCCAGGAGCCCAGGCCTCCATCCAGTCACCCTTGGGGCCACTAGAAACAGAACTCCAGCAGTAAGTTGGAGGAGGGAGTGGCTTCAGGGTCCTACCTTTGGGGAGGAGGTCTGGCTGGAGCTGAAGGGCCTGGGGAAGCTAGAAAGCTGGGTGGAGAAATAGGGGAACTGGTTGTATGAAGGGGATACAGAAGAGTGTGACAAGATCAAGATCCACACTGCAAAACTCTGGGGCACCATTCACAGAAAGTACCACCACAATGGTGCCACTGGGTTGGTGCAATATGGCAGAACTGGTGAGCCCCCCAACCCTGACAAGGACACTCAAGACAGCCTGACTGGCCCTGTACCAACCTTGGGGAAACAGAGGTACTAAGGGGCCCAACCTGGTCAGGCTGAATATACCATAGAGCAAGCAGATGACCAGAGCTGCCCCATGGGTACAGGAACAGTTTTACAAGCCTGTAGGTTTGAGGCTTACCTCTCTGCTGGCATGGCCTGGCCACCACCCATTTCCTGCATCCGGCCTGTGCTGAGCCACCAGGGCTCTGGTGACCTGCAGCTGCCCAGAGCAGGCGTGGGGACTTCCTTTCCCACCTTCCTTTACAGAAGGAGGAGGTACTTGGGCATCCTGTGACACAGGAGGGGAGTCTACCCCACGACTAAGCCCAAAGCTGGGATCACAGTGGCTTTGATTATCCAAGGTACCTTCTCCTGGATGAGCCTATGCCAGCGGGAGAAAGCAGACAACTATGGGATTTCTCCTATGCACCAGTATTTCCTGGGTATGCCAGGCTGTGAGACAGTCCTCCCCTGACCTTTCCTCTTGTAAGCTCAGGAAATGCAAATCCGTTCCATAACACTGACTCAGAGATTGGATGGTCCATCTGCCAATGCTGCAATACATCAGGAATGATTTCCACAAGGGCTGTGGAAATGATTTCCATGAGGGCTCAGTGGTTAACGACTCTTGCTTACAAAGCCTGACAGCCTAAATTCAATTCCTCAGTTCCTACATAAAGCCAGTTGCAATAGTAGAACATATGTCTGGAGTTCATTTGAAGCGACAAAAGGCCCTGGAGCACCTGTTCATTCTCTCTTTCTCTCTCTCTCTCTCTCTCTCTCTCTCTCTCCTTGTAAATAGATAACTAGATAATTTTTTTTTAATTAAGCCATGCATGGTGGTGCACACCTTTAATCCCAGCAGAGGTAGGAAGATTGCTGTGAGTTCGAGGCCAGCCTGAGACTACACAGTGAATTCCAGGTCAGCCTGGGCTAGAGTGAGACCCTACCTCGAAAAACCAAAACAACCTGCGTTCCAGCTTCTCTCCACTTTCTTCTCCACCCGTATTTCTCAGCCAGGGGTGATTTTTACACCCTTCCCCACCTCCCTCGTCGAAAGCTAGAGCTATCTGGAGGTGACTTGGGTTTGTCAGAACTTGTGCACGGGATGTGTGGATGTACTGAGTCCAGTGAGTGAAGGCCAGAGATGCCACAATGCATAGGATAATCCCCAGCAGCACACAGCCACCTGACGAATGTCAAGGATACGAAGGCTGAGAATGTTATACGCTTTGACTTCCACTTTCTCTGGGATCTTAGTTAAAATGTACTTTCCTTTTCCTTTTCCTTTCTGGTCCTCATAGTGACTCTACAATTTAGTTGTCATTATCATGACGATTCCCATTTTATAGACAAAGAAGCTGAGGCTTGGAGAGGTAGTCACTAGCCCAAGGTTGCCTTGCCATGAGATAGAGAGTAAGGATCTGAGCTCAGAGCCTGTGGATGTTTAAAGCTGAGTTCCTTGGGTGGACAGGACAGAAATCATATTACATTACATTCTCTGTAACAGTTTCTAAGAACGAGATTCTGAACTCTTGACTCAGACACTCCTCTGCTTCTCAGCAAAGAAGTGCTTCCTGCAGCTGACTCTGGTCTCTCCCTCTTCAGCTGAGAAGTGAGAAGTGGGTTCATACACAGGCCTGCTGGAGCCTTGTGGATTTGGGGTGATACCTACCAAGCAACCCACCCAGGTTTTCTCAGTCCAGTGGACAAGCCTAGCTCAGGCATCAGCCAAGAAAACGGAGGAATTCAGTCAGGGGAACACTGAGATTCCAAGCAGTTTGTCTCTTGTGGATCCAGGGGCTGTGGCGGGAGCAGTTAAAGCCAGCAAAGCAAATTTGAGGTGAGCTGGAGAAAAAGACTG
>PVHP010014896.1:0-38325 GCA_004024765.1 Zapus hudsonius
AGGGTCTGTGTGTGTGTGTGTGTGTGTGTGTGTGTGTGTGTGTGTGTGTGTGTGTGTGTGTGTGTGTGTGTCTCACACTCATGCTTTGTCCTCTGCTATCTTTATTTAGGTTGTGGGTATGGGGAGGTGGAGGTAGGGAAGAGGATCAAGAGGGCTTCATTGTCTTGAAGTGAGAGCTTCCCTTTGCTTTCTTCTCTTGCCTCTGAGAACATCGGCCTGGAGACTTGCCTGAGTGGGAACCTGGATGGTGGATGATCCCCAAACCACAGCCCTTGTCTCGGGGAACTCCTTTCTTCAGAGAGAAGGAGGTGGGGGGCTGTGAATTGATCGTTAGTTTCTAAATTTTACCAAATAAAGTAGAATCTAAGAAGAACAATATATTTGTTTATCCTTTTTAACCCCTTCTGCCCATCTCCCCACCATCATAGGTATAATCTGTGCATTTAAGGGACGCTATACAGCATCCTCCTGTCTGGGCAGCTGTTGCAGTCAATTGTCCTTGCCATGAGAATGACTGCTACTCTACTAGAGTAGTAACCATGTTCCTTTATTGGTGATTGGTCTGGGTGGGATTCTAAGGATGGTGGTATTGGGTTCCAGAAACTCGGCAGTCATTTTGGTTGCCTCTGCTTGTTACCTGTCTACCTGGCCTTTCCTGTCCTCATTCTATAGCCAGCTGTGTGTACATCCCCAGGTGCAGCTTGTGGCCACCTAGTACTTACTATTGTATTTCTTAGCTTCCTGTTGTCACATAGCCTTTGTGTCATTTTATTCTCTGATCAAGTGAGCTGTGGTGCCTTTGCTTTGAAAATACAGGAATAAAGGGTTTGGGATTTAGCTTAGTGGGTTCAATCCCAGCACTGGAGAAAAAAATATATATACAAAAATAGGGCACATTTGAAAGTCACCTTTTGGGCACAGGAAACAAAGCCTGCCATCATGTTGGTTTAGTAGGTTAGGGTGGGCCTATAATTCTGCCTGTGGGAATAAAGGCTGCTCTGTCCCAGCAGTGGCTCAGGCTTGATCCTGGACATACTTACTGGCTTTGATACAGTGTCAGGAAAATTGTGGTTTTGAATTAAGCTGTAGTTTTGAAAGTCTAGCTTAAAAGGAAAAGAAAAGGTCAAGGCTATATCCCAACTTTGGGGGCCTTCCTGATAAGTATCCTTCCCTGAGGATATTGCTTATATTTTATTGGCCTCCTTTTCTCCTTACTCTCCTGGATTTCTGAAGGTAGAGGGGTAAGGGTCTTCAGAAGAAAAATAATTAGCATGTCAAAAGCCACAGTTTGAGCTTGAAATTAAACACCATGGTTTGGCTTTGAAAAAGGCCTGCCTGCCCCAATGCCAGAGACCAGCTCTAATGAGGCCCATCAGCAGTAGTTTCTGTGCTTTAATTATTCTAAACAACACATATGGGAAGATTAAGGTACCAAGATCAAAAGGAATGTGAGAAGTGAGGGTTTTTTTTTGGGGGGGGAGGGTTGTTTAAGAAAGGGTCTCACACTGTAGACCAGGCTGGCTCATACTTGGACGTGGCTACCACAGCCTGCTAAGTGCTGGGAATACAAGTGTGAGCTACCATGCCAAGCTCTGGTGAGGTATATATATGTGTATGCTTTTTTTGGAAACAGGGTCTTGCTATATATCCTAAGCTGGCCTTGAACTTGGGATTCATTAGAGTTCTCTGCCTCCTTAGTGCTAGGGTTACAGATGTGTCCCTACACACCTGGCTGTGCTGGGGCTCTGTAGTGGTCTGACCACTACCGACCACTATTGAGACCTACTACATACTATATTGAGTTACTGACTTCAGTCTTGAATTTGAAATCTGGAGTCCTTGAAATGTTTTGATGTTTTGCTTCCTATAATTGGGTATATTCACTTGGGAGTGAATTCCAGCAACCCTTCTATTTCCACATTCCCAGATCTCCTTTTAAACACCATTAATCACCTGTCTCAGGATGGAAGGTCATCTTCAGAGGTTTGCTCCAGTCATCTGCATCAATCCTTTCATGCAGGCAGTGAAGAGCTAGCCTCACTCCAGGCCTCCTCATGAAGGGACCTTGGGGAGAATAATAGAAACACTGACTCACCACATGACAATTCAGAAGGGTTTCAAGCCAGAGGTTGGCATTCTGCACCCAACAGCTTGGACCCTCCTCCCCTTGTGGAGGGTCTCTTTTGTTACTGAGAAGCCACAAACCACAGAAGTGGGGAGGAAGCACTGGGCAACTGCAGTTATGGAATATACCCAAACTAGTCTTTGAAGAAACTCAGGGAAATGAAGTACAGACAGCTCAGTATAGCATTTGGGGATTTCCCAATAGGAATTTCCTACGTCACCCAGAAGTCTGCATTAGGGGCAGGAGGGGATGAGGATTTTAAGCACAAAGCTACATTTTTGCTGCCATTGGGCAATACAGTACAAACCTTGCCAGGGAATGAGTTTAAGCGGATGGGGAGGGTGTAAGGCTACCTAAAGTACAGTGAAGAATGTATGGTGAAGAATGGAGGTGGCTGAGGTGCGCTGGACAGCGAGCCATAGATAGCATGAATCAAGACAGCATGTACAGGAAATTTGTCCTGTGTGACCATGGTAAGTACTAAAGATGGTTCCCAGGGCTGAGAAGGAAGGAGGGGCACCTGCTAGACACTGAACTGAGCACTCTTCTGGTGGTGGTGGTGGTGGTGGTGGTGGGGTGTTAGATGCCAAGACAGATGTCCTAGGAGTTGGAAAGTCCTTAGGACTCATTGACACACACATGGCAGTCACATTCATATTTGGCTACCTGCTTGCTATGAATTTGTTGACTAGATTGGAAGATGGCCCCAAGCTAGGAAAGATACAGGTCTAACTTCGGGTTCAGGTAGAGACAGTATGGCAGCTTGTATTAATAACATCAGCATAGAACTTATATTAGTTACTTTTCATATACTTTGACAAAATGCCTTACAAAAGCAACTTAAGGGAGGTTTATTTTGGCTTACATTTTGAGGAACAGTATATCATGATGGGGAATGCATAGTGGTAGGAACACGAGCTGACTGATGACCATGTATCTGCCATCTAGAAAATAGAGAAAGATGAATGCCGGTATTCAGCTTGCTTTCTCTTTATTAGGACCCTAACCCATGGAATGGTGTCACCCACATTCAAGGTAAGCCTTCCCTCCTCACACCTTTCTGGAAATACTCTCAGAAGTACCCAGAGGTTGGTTTTCTAGGTGAGTCTTAATCCAGTCAAATTGATAAGATTAGCCAGATAACAAAAAGCACTTGAGATTTTCTCTTAACTGCATATTAATGTGCCACAAACTAACGTGCACTCAAACCCAGGTTTGGGGCTGGAGGGATGGCTCAGCAAGTAAGAGCACTTGCTGTACAAGCATGAGTACCTGCATGGGTAGCTGGGCATGGCCACACACCTGTCTAATCCCAGTCTAGTGGGGGAACCGAGACTGGAGAATCATTGGGGCTCATGAAAACCTTCAGAATCAGACATCTCAAGGAAATATGTGATGAACAGTGGATGGGGACAGATGTTCTTCGAGTCTGTGTGCACACACATACCACACTACACATACTATATGCCAAAAAAAAAAAAAAAAAACAAAAACCCCTAAGTTAACATTCAACTGAATAAAAATAGGGTGTTTGAAGGAGGCTAGGTCCAGGTCACAGTTGATACATGGTTTTCATTTGTAACCACCAGTCTCAAAGTTCCCAGGGATAGGCCTAGGCAGAACTAAAAGAATTGGGCTTTTTTGGGAAGCAAGGACATTTTCAGATGAAAGTTTTTATTTAGGGCTAGAGAGATGGTCAGCAGTTAAAGGTGCTCTCTTCCAGTCTGACAGCCTGGGTTTGATTCCCCAGGAGTACCCATGTAAAGCCAGATGCACCAAGTGGCACATGGGTCTGGAGACCCTTTCAAGTGGCTGGAGGCCCTGCCATACCCATTTTTTTCTGTCTCTCCTATTTCTCTGCTTGCAAATAAAAATATTTTAAAACAAAGCTGTCTTGAACTGATTTTTGATAGTAGGGAGTTCCTTAGACCTGCTAGTATGCACACAAAGTTTGACTACTTGTGTACTACTTCTGGGTGGCTAGGCAAGATTTGTACTCCCAGGGAGCACAAGTTCAATTAGGTGCTTTTGGCTTTTTCCTTGCTTGGCCATTGAGTTCTAGCCATCACTTTCACCACTTTCCTGCCGAAACCTCTTTGCAGTCTGGGCTATATCTTCCAAAAGGGGCAAAACTGAGCCTTCTATTCATGCTTCCCCAGCTCCACTGCCATTACCTAGCTGCATCCTCTTCCCCTAAGTGATGTCCATCCGGCTCCTGGATTCCCAAGTAGCCTGTGGGTTCAAGACTGGCCAGTGCCTTCCTGCCAGAGAGCTGGCTGACCCACCAGTCTAGGTACCCAGACCTGCTGGTAGGCTGGGGCAAGCTGAGAACGACCTAGCCACGCAAGGCCCCATGTCCTGAGTTTGAATTCCCGCGTCTCACTTCCTCCCCAGAGTAAAGACGTGTTAGGACATCGGGGGCGCTGGCATCCGCGGTAAGCCTTGTTCTCAAAGTTTCTTTCCAACCAAGGCTTCAGTCTGCCGCCCTCAGCCATTAGGTGGAAGTCAACTCCCAAACTCAGGCCGAGGGTGTAGGCCCAGGGTGAAACCCCGCCCCCAGGGGTCCCTGATCTTTGCCCTCGCCGCGGACTCTTGCCTTAGGGAGAAGCGCCGGCGGGCGGCGGCGGCGCTCCTTTTGTGTGTGCCGCTCCTTGGTGCTGGACCCCCGCCCCAGCAGCCCGCCTGGCTCCTCAGCCCCCGGCTCAGCTCCGCGTGCCAGCTCGGGGATCGCTGGTTCGCTTCCCGCCGCGCCAGGAGGAGGGGCGACGGCTACAACCCCCTCCCCCGCGCGCGGCGCGGGAACCGAGCGGAGCCAGGTGACCCGCCGCCGCCGGTCATGTGGGCCGGACTGTCCCTCTGCGCCGCCTGCCTCGTGCTCCTGCTGCCCGCGGCCCCGGCCAGGGGCTACACCGGGAGGAGGGCGCCGGGACACTACGCGGCCGAGAGGTGAGCCCGGGGCCCCCTCCCCGCCTCCCCGAGGAGCGCCACCGCGTGGTGCCGGGAGGGAGGCGCGGCGCCGCCGCGGGCGGGCGGGACGGGGCATCCTCGGGTGCTGTGGGCGCGGGGCTCGGGACAAAGAGGCAGCACCTTGTGCCTGCGGGCGGATGCCGGTTGGGAGCCCCTGTCTGGGGCTGTCCTGGTAGGAGACCTGCGCTACGTGAGCTCCGGTGGTGCCCCGTCTGACGCGTACCCCTGGCGAGGGGAACCGGGACACGCATGTGCCGTCTGGTCTCCCAGCTCTGCGGCTCTGCCCTGGCAGGACGGTGCCTCCCCTGCTGCGCTTGTTGCCTCGGGGCTGGGGACTGGCTGTCTCAGTGCTCGGGGTTCATGCTTGCTTCCACCCGTGCATCTAAGCGCTCGGGGCGAGGGGCGGGTTCTGAGTCCCCTCCCCACGGGAGTCTCCTCGCCCCCGCCGCCGCCGGGCAGCGGGCATGTGTGCGTGATGCTCGGAGTGAACGAGGGAACAACGTGTCAGCGGGAGTCTTGGCTGGCGGCCAGGTCCTGGGGGGGGGGGACACACAGCGGGGGCGGTCCCCCTGGCACGTGTGTTCCGCTGTGGCCTAGCCTCCTGCCACCTGTCTCCCTGAAACGCCCCAGCTCTTGGAGGCACCTTGGGGCCCTCTGTCTACCTTTAAACTCAGCTATTAGCTCTATTTGAGGATTGCAGCTGCTGGACCCTCCTCTCACTGGCTGAGGACTTCTTGGGTCCCGGGACAGTTTTCCGAAGATTTTTCTGTACTGCCATAGTCTGAGCTTCCTTTTCTTCTTTAAAAAAAAAAAAAAATTTTTATTATTTGTTTGAGAGAAAGGGAGGGAGGGAGTGGGAGTGCAAACAACTCCAGCCGCATGCATCACTTTGTGTACCTGGCTTCACGTGGGTACTGGAGAATCAGGCTTCACAAGCAAGCACCTTTAACCGTGGAGCCATCTCCTAGCTCCCTTTTACAACTACATCACACTTCACACAGTTCTCTCCCAGAGCCCCACCCTCACCCCCCCTATGCAGCGGGTACTCTGTAAAGTGTCCGGCTGGTAAGTGACATTCTGAGTCCCCAAAAGCACAGTCTGGTGCCCGATGCCTTGTGCTGGATTCGTGACTCTACTCTGACCAGCCTGTTGTACTACTGGAACCATCTGGAGTACTTTCTCCTTTCTCCTCTTTCAATGGCTGCCCAGGCCTTTCTTGCTCTCAACTGGAATGCTGACCTCCCAAGAACCTGCCCTGGCCCTTTTCAGGGCTCCAAGATGCCTTTGTTCTCACCTTCTGTCTCCTTTGAAGGTGGGCATGGTGGCTTGTTTGTGGCTTTACTTTGTGCCCTTGCTGGACACCCTCAACTCCAGAGGATGTTCTTATTTGAGCAGACCTTCTTGGGCTCAGCTTTGGGTACTCTCCCTCTCCCTTCTGCTGGTTTCTCTTCAGCAGCCATTTATTGAACACTTATGTGCCAGGCATTGCTGGTGCTGAAGTGAACAGTTAGAAAGACTCCTTGTCCTCAGGGTAGGGCAGCTATACAATGACTAAGAAGCAATTTAATGTCCCAGGGTGTACTATGGAGAAGAAAACAAGGTAAGGGTGGGCAAGAAAGGCTTCTGTGCGAAGGAGACATGAACAGAGACCAGGGTGAAGGATGAGTGAGTAAAGCTTTTTTATTTTTTAAATATATTTTATTTATTTATTTATTTTTCCAGCAGACAGATAAAAGAGAGAGAGAGAGGAGAGAGAGAGAGAGAGAGAGAGAGAGAGAGAGAGAGAGAGAGAGAGAGAGAGAGAGAGAGAGAGAGAGAGAACGGGCATACCAGGGCCTCTTGCCACTGCAAATGAACTCCAGATGCATGCTCCACTTTGTGAATCTGGCTTTATGTGGGTACTTGGAAATTGAACCCAGGTCATCACACTTTGCAAGCAAGCACATTTAACTGCTGAGCCATCTCTCTAGATTTCCCTTAAAAATATATTTATTTATTTGCAAGGAGAGAGAAAGGAGAGAGAGAGAGAGAGAGAGAAGAAAAAGGAGAGAGAATTCAAATTGAGTTGAACTTTTTTTTTTTTTTTTGAGACAAGGTCTTGCTATGTAGCCCAGTCTGGCTTTAAACTTCCTATGTAGCCCAGGCTGGCCTTAACCTTGTGATCTTCCTTCCATGGTCATCTGAGTGCTAAGGTGACAGGTGTGCCCTGTTAGGATGAACAAACTTTATACCTGAGTCAGGGGGCTGGAGAGATGGCTCAGTGGATAAAGTGCTTGCTGCCCAAACATTACTGTCTGAGTTTGGGTCCCCAGATCCCACAAAAACCAGATACTGTAGTGCTTGCCTCTGTGATCCCAGGGTAAGAAGGGAGGCGGAAACAGGAGGATCTCCTAGATGCTTGTAGGCCAGCTAGCCTGTGACTGCAGTGGTCAACAATGAGAGACCCTGCCTCAAACAAGATGGAAGGAAGGCAAAGACACTTGAAGTTGTCCTTTGATCTCCACACGTGCACCATGGCACCCACAGTCACACATAAGAATACATACACCCCCCACACACATACACACAGCAAAAACAAAATCAGACCTGAGTCAGCCATCCCTCAGCTCCTGAGCCCCAAGTCCTAGCTCTCCTGGCTGCTCTCACCCCTCGTACGTTTTCTCTCATACTTTAGGCTGGTCCTGCCTTCAGGAGAAACCCTGGATCACTTTTCTCTGGAAGTTTCCCATTGTTCTTCCTCAGACATTCTGGGGAACTCAGTTGACTAATTTACAGACTGGTCTGTGGGTATGGAGGCATGGGTTTCCTCTCCCTGTACAGAACAGTTAAAGCGCTCTCCTTTCTTGCAGACGCCGGCTGGGCCCCCACGTCTGCCTCTCAGGCTTTGGGAGTGGTTGCTGCCCTGGCTGGGCTCCTTCCATGGGCAGTGGGCACTGTACCCTGCGTAAGTACCTGTTGCTGTGTTTGGTGTCTTCTCAGTGCACACCAGCAGTGAGATGTGAGATAGATTGGGGCTCTGGTCCCCAATCCCTCACCTGCATTTCTCCTCTCAGCCCTCTGCTCCTTTGGCTGTGGGAATGGCATCTGCATTGCTCCCAACGTCTGTTCCTGCCAGGATGGAGAGCAAGGGGCCACCTGCCCAGGTAACTGGGATGGGCAGTGGCTGCTGGGGATGGCTGAAGTTGCACTGAGATGATGTGCCCGACACTGGACACTTGAGATGGCTTCAAACTTGCAGTCTTTAAACCTGTTAGGTAGACATTTTCATCTTTCTCTTTCTTTCCTTCCTCCTTTCTTTCTTCTTTCCTTTCTTTCCTTCTTTCTTCTGCATGTGTATATGTGTGTGTGCATGTTCACATGTGGGTGCAGGTGTTTCCATGTATGTGCAAGTGCCTTCGGAGGCCAGAGGTTGATGCCAGCTGTCTTCTTTGATGGCTCTTTACAGTGTTGGTAGAGACAGGGTCTCTCACTTGAACCCAGAACTCACTGGATTCAGCTCACCTAGCTAGCCAGCTTGCCCTGGGATCCCATCTATGTCTCCCAAGCACAGGTGGGATTGCAGGCAGGCTGCCATGCCCTCCCGGCACTTTCATGGTGCTGGAGATCCAAACTCAGGTCCTCGTACTTTTGTGGCAAGTGCTTTTCACCAGCTGAACCATCTTCCGAGGCTTGGGTGGGCATTTCTGTACCATCATATTGATGAGGAAGCCGAGACACAGAAGTTACTGTCTTGCTCTGGGTCACATGGCCAGTAAGTGACAGAACTGGATGGAAAGTCTGTCCTTTTGCCTCCAGAACCAACCCCCAACAGAATCCAGGAGGGGGCGGGCAGCAGGGTGGCCAGGGATGTTGCCTGCTACATTGCTCTTCCACGCATGCTCACGCTTGCTTTTTACCTGCTTAGAAGCCCACGGGTCCTGCGGGGAGTATGGGTGTGACCTCAGCTGTAACCATGGTGGCTGTCAGGAAATAGCCCGAGTGTGCCCGGTGGGCTTCTTGATGACAGAGACAGCTGTTGGCATCAGATGTGCAGGTAAGGGCCTGGGGAGGGGGAGGGGAGGACAGGAATGATTGGAGCACAGGACCTGGGAGAAAGAGAAGCTGGGAGACTAGCAAAGAGGACTGTCTTCTGGTTTATTTTATTTACTTGAGAAAGAGAGAGAGAATGGGTATTCCAAGGCCTCCAACCACTGCAAACGACCTCCAGACACATGTGCCACCTTGTTCATCTGACTTTACGCAGGCACTGGGGATTTGAACTTAGTCCTGCTTTGCAGGCAGACGTTTTAACCCCTCAGCCATCTCTCCGGCCCTCTTCTGTTATTTTACACACATTCATGGGCAGGAACTGAGTTTGAGACGAAGGTTACAGCTGTTAAGGAGCTTCCAAATGTGGGATGGGGAACAAGGTGGGCCCACAGAGGGGCACAAAGCCAGAACTTGGGGGTAGATTGACATTTGAAAGCTGAGGAAAATTAAACTCAATAATTATTCCATCAAAGTATTTTTAAAATATTTTGTTTATTTATTTGCATGTGTATGTGGGCACACTAGGGTCTCTTGCCACTGCAAATGAATGTCAGATGCTTGCACCACTTTAAAAAAAAAAAATCTGGCTTTGTATGGGTGCTGGGTAATTAAACCCAGGCCAGCAGGCTTTGTAAGCAAACACACTTAACTGCTGGGCCATCTGTTCAGCCCCAAAGTATTGCTTATTTGTTCGATTTTAAAAAGTCTCCACAGTTGGGCATAAGTGGTGCACGCCTTTAATCCCAGCACTTGGGAGACAGAAGTAGGAGGATCGCTGTGAGTTCGAGGCCACCCTGAGACTACATATTCCAGGTCAGCCTGGGCCAGAGTGAGACCCTACCTCGAAAAACAAAACAACAACAACAACAAAAAAAGTCTCCACAGGCAGCGCCATCTGACCCGCCTCAGAGGCTGTCACTGTGACTGATTTCTAGCCAGTTTCCACAGAGCAGCAAAAGCCTTTTTGGAATTTTTTTTTTTTTTCGAGGAAGGGTCTTGCTCTAGTTCAGGCTGACCTGGAATTCACTATGGAGTCTCAGGGTGGCCTTGAACTCAAGGCAATCCTCCTACTTCTGCCTCCCGAGTGCTGGGATTAAAGGCGTGTGCCACCACACCCGGCTCAGAGGGCAATCTTAAAGTGTCTATTCCACCAGTTTCTCCACCAGGGTCTCCTGCCACTGCACACAAACTGCCAGACTACAATAAAGAGACCTTCTTGGGCTGGATCTGTAGCTCAGTGGTAGAGTGCCTGGGGTTCCATTCTCAGCCCTGCAGAAAAGAGAGGTTGTTTCTTGTTTCTTCTGATTATTTCCCAGAACTACTGGAGGATAGGGTCCCACTCTGTTGCATGAGGATTGTCATCTGGAAGGGAGAAGCAGTGTGCTATTCTTTAACTGTATTCTCCCTCGAGTGCTTTCTGCTCATAGCCCTCTGCAGAGATGCAGAGGCCAATCAATGCCAGGGACTATGTTAGAGCAAGAACAGGCAGGGAGGCTCTGGTCATGGCTATGTGAGGGTTCCTCCTCGGGTTGGCTAAATCAGGATGGGCTTCTCAGAGGCAATGGGCACGGGCTTTCAGGGCCTGCCTGTAGGAAGAGCAAGTGGATGCCAGGTTGAAAGCTGAGTAGGGAGTTTGGGGAGTGAGATGTCAGGTGTTGGGGCACTCAGAATGGCTCTTCAGGGATTTTCTTTTTTAAGACATCGATGAGTGTTTAAGCTCCTCTTGCGAAGGCCACTGTGTGAACACGGAAGGCGGCTTCGTGTGTGAGTGTGGGACAGGCATGCAGCTGTCTGCTGATCGCCACAGTTGCCAAGGTGAGTGGGCAAAGGAGGGATGGACACTTGGCTTTACCAGGCTTCACACCATACACAGTTCTCAGAGGGATGCTGTATCATTCTCAGTTTACCAACAGGGAATCGGAGGCTCTCATTCCAGGGCCACTGTCTTAGCAATAGGTGGGGTCAGGCTTTGAATCCCAGCATGGTGGACTCTAAGGCCTTGGCTCTGAACCAAGACATGCTAGAATTTGCTGTTGCTGCTGTGGGGTAGAGAGGGAGTGGTGAAGGAGATGTCTCAGGGGAACAAGGGGCAGAGGAATAGGTGCACCTAAGTGAGAACTGGGAGAGGGAACCAGGCTGTGAGTGGGTCCTGAGGCTACATGTGGGGGGCATGCTATGATAAGGTCTGTCAATGCATTTGTGGTTTTCACCTGCCTTGGTGCTGGACCAGGCTCTGGGCACCCTGTTCTTCAGTCTGCTGGTTTGGGGGCACACAAGGTTGGGACAAGGTATCAGGCTGGCCATGAACTTGTGGTCTTCCTTAAGTGCTGGGATTATAGGCCTATACCACAATACTGGGCAGAATGAGATCTTTTACAACACTTATCCTTTACTTTGGTTTGCACAAATTATGTAAGGCAACAGTCTCACACATGGAAGAGGAGACAGAAGTGCCTTATTGATAGTAATGCTATTTTGTTCTTTATGTGAAACGTCATAAAGCACAAAAATCTTGAATATGACAGTGTGAGTTTCAGCCCCCTTGCTCACTGTAACCCTCTCTCCCTGGAGGATAAACCTACTGTGCTAATGAACTTGAACTGCTCTAACAAAATAACAGTCTAGGCAGCTTAGGCAACAGGGACTGAAGTCCAAGGCCAAAGTGCTGGCTGGTTTGATTCCTGGTGAGAATTCTATTCCTGGCTTTCATCTTTCTGTGTCATCACAAGATGGTGAGAATGGAAGGGACAGAGGGGAGATACTCTCCTGAGGGCACTAATCCCATCATAAAGGCTCCACCTTGTGACTTCCTCTAACCCTTATCTCTCAAAGACCTCACCTTCAAAATACTACCTCATCTGGAGGTATGCTTTCAACATAAATTTTGGGAGGGACACAACTTAGTCTGCGGCACTAGTTAGCAGTCTAATTGCCCTGCCTTCCTGCCTTTCCAAACCACATCTAATTGCCCTGCCTGTCTCCTGACCACATGTTCTTACACATCTATGCATATGTGTTGTTTACCAGGTACATGAAGTTGTTCATTTCATCTTTGCAATTATCTTATGAGATTGATACCAGTTATCTCCATTTTATGGGCAGGGACATTGAGGCATAGACAGAGTAACCAGGATCACATTAGAGTTTGAATCTGAACCCAATTGTTCCTCCACTTGTTCCCCATCTCAGACTTTTCTCTGAGCAGTTGATTTTAAAGATATTCCCACATCAGAGTCAATAGACAAGATTTGTTCCTTTTAACTGCTGCCTGGTTTCCTCTAGCACAAGCACCGTATAGATTATGAGCTTTTCTACTGATGTCGTAGTCAGCCACACACCGCTGGGATGAATCTCCAAACCAGGCACAATTTAGGGGAGGAAAGTATTTATTGAAACTACAGATTGAGGGGAAGTACTGTAACAGTGAAAGAGTCTGGCCCTCTTTCACAGGTCCAAGCAGAGAGAGAAATCCATCACCAACACCATCTGCATGGAACAGCAAATAAGCAGGAGGGGCAAGGAGAGAATTCTTTTACCTTTATATAGCCCTAGGGTGGGGTCTTGCGATTCTATCCCAGACTTAATGGCTTCCTGAATCTCTGGAATTTTCTTCCTGCACTGCCCACACAGGAAAGGATGTTTACTTCTAGCTCCTTTGAGCTTCCTTCCATCCTGCCCTCTACTGAGAGGCTGCCTTCCTGTGGACATCCTCAGAGACCCACCCACGATTACTTGAAAGGTCAAGTTGACAACAAAATTTAACCATCACGCCGGGCGTGGTGGTACACGCCTTTAATCCCAGCACTCGGGAGATCACCATGAGTTCAAGCTGCCCTGAGACTACATAGTGAATTCCAGGTCAGCCTGGGCTAGAGTGAAACCCTACCTCGAAAAACCAAAAAAAAAAAAAAAACCAAAAAAAAAAAAAAAAAAAAAAAAAAAAAAAAAAAAAAAAAAAAAAAAAAAAAAAAAAAAAAAAAAAACCAAAAAAAAAAACAAAACAAAACAAAACAAAACAAAAACAAAAACAAAAAACCTTAACCATCACAACTGTTGAACATGGAGATTATTTCTAGTTTTTCACAAGTTCAAACAATAGTCAGGGATGTTTGTGCATAGGAAGTGCTACATAGAAAGGTGTTGAAGGTGGCATATGACTCTTCTAATCAGATAAGAGAGAAAGGCATCATGTCAAAAGGAGGCCCGAGAGAGTGGGGTGTGCCTAGGAGATGACAAGGGGGCTGGAGAGATGGCAACTCAGTGGATAAGAGCACTTTCTGTGCAAGCATGATGGCCTGAGAGCACCTGATTCATCCTGAATTTGATTCTCTAGCACCCACATAAAAAGTTGGACATGGCCACACATGTTTGTCACCCCAGTTCCATGGGGACTGGAGACTGGAGAATTGCTGGGGTTCACTGGTCAACTAGTCTGATTGAATGTGGCAGCTCCAGGTTTAGTGAGAGACTCCATCTCAAGGAAACATGTGGATGAGGGATAGAGGACATCCAGCATTCCCCTCTGGCCTCTGCAACCATGTGCGTGAGATGTGCACATTTGTATGCACACACACATGCTCACATGCCAAAAAAAAAAAAAAGACCATGGCAAGAACTTAAGCAAGACTACTGAGGAGGAGGCAGGGAAAGTCTCCCAGAGCTCCTGAGTGTGGCTGTAGCGTCGGTGGGAATCCCCAAGAGGTTTTGAGCAAGGAATTGCCCAATCAGAAGTGGCCTTTGGTGAGAAGCTCACATAGGCTGTGGAGATGGGCTCTGGAGAGGGTAGGTACGGACAAAGGAACTAGGGAGGTTCATCAAGGCAGTGAGGGTCAAGACATGTGGGATGTTTGGAAGGGGAGGGTCTAGGAGTTGTCAGATTGGATGGACAGGGAAAGGTTGTCCCCACTGCTCTGAGTTGGGTGAATGAAGGGGCTGAGAAACACTCCAGGCCATGTGGGAAGATGGCACGAGCTTTGTCCTTTCTCCTTGTAGACACCGACGAATGCCTGGGGACGCCCTGTCAGCAGAGATGTAAGAACAGCATTGGCAGCTACAAGTGCTCCTGTCGTGCTGGCTTCCACCTCCATGGCAACCAGCACTCCTGTGTAGGTAAGGTCTGGGGGCCCTGTGGGTGGCACACTTAGGTTGCCAGTCAGGAAGATGGGCAGGTCAGCCTGGTCCCCAGGAACCTGAAGGAGCTTGAGCCTTCAGAGCCTACCTGTCCCATTCTTGGCATGGGTCTGCATGAAGACCTGACTCTAAGCTCTTCTCTCCCTGTCCACATCACTTTCATTCTGTTATGTTTCTTTTCCGCTCCTCTCCCAGATACACCCCAAGGACTCCTCTCTGCTCACCCATTTTCTCGGCCCGTTAGCTGAAACTTCCAAAAAAAGGGAATACAATGTTTGGTTCATGAATCACATAGAGTCCGATGAGCTTGACAAAGGAATTAGGTCCTTGTCCTGAAGTCTACCTTGAGTAGCACAGTGAGTTTTGAGATGCCTTTTAGAAATAAGCATCATCAGCAAAAGGTTTAGAAACGAGATTCCTTCCCAACAGCGAATGACAGAGCCCTGGAGCTGAGTGGCAGAAACACCCACTAAATGATGACCTCCTCCAAGGCCCCTAAAGCCAGATTTCAGCCCCATTTCCAGCCATGTGAGTCACAGCCTACACTCTGGAGCTGGAACACCCCCTCTAAGGACTTCACGGGGGAATGCTCCCAGGCTTTTGGGCTATGGAATTAGAAGAAAGAAGGGCTCTGTGGCCGGGTCAAAGCAGCAGAACTCTTCTGCAGATATAAATGAGTGTCGGAGGCCCCAGGAGAGACGAGTCTGTCACCATTCCTGCCATAACACTGTGGGCAGCTTCTTGTGTACGTGCAGACCTGGCTTCAGGCTTCGAGCTGACCGTGTGTCATGTGAAGGTGAGTACCAGGCCCCAGCCCTGCCCTTCAGGCCTTAGTACCAGACTCCAACCCATAGGTCTTCACCCCATCCTCCTGGTACCAAGCCCCACCTCACATCAGGCTCACTTCCCTGCAGGTTCTGACCCCCTGGCGCCACAACCCATCCTGACCTCATACTCTACCCTCTCACCCAGTGCCAGGTTCTCCCTTACCCTCCGTTGTGTGTGTGTGTGTGTATGGCATACTGTCGCAGTCAGCCACACGCCGCTGGGATGAATCTCCAAACCAGGCACAGTTTACGGGAGGAAACGATTTATTCAAGCTACAGATCAAGGGGAAGTCCCATAAAAGTGAAAGAGGCTAGGGCTGAAGAGATGGCTTAGCGATTAAGGCATTTGCCTGCAATGCAGAAGGACCAGAGTTCGATTCCCCAGTGCCCATATACAGCCAGATGCACAAGAGGGTGCATGTGTCTGGAGTTCATTTGCAGTTGCTTGGAGGCCCTGGTGTGCCCATACTCTCTCTCTCTCTCTCTCTCTCTCTCTCTCTCTCTCTCAAATAAATAAATAAAATATTTAAAAAAAGTGAAAGAGGCTGGTCCTCTTTCACAGGTCCGAGCAGAGAGAGAAGCCCATCACCAGCACCATATGCACGGAACAGCAAACAGGCAGGAGGGGCAAGAAGAGAATTCTTTCACCTTTATATAGCCCTAGGGTGGGGGTCTTACAATTCTGTCCCAGACTTAATGGCTTCCTGAGTCTCTGGAATTTCCTTCCTGCACTGCCCACACTGGAAAGGGTCCTTGAGCTTCCTTACATCCTGCCCCCTACTGAGAGGCTGCTTTCCTGTGAACATCCTCAGAGACCCACTCAAGATTACTTGAAAGGTCAAGTTGACATCAAAACTTAACCATCACACATACAAACCTGTATATATGCATGTTGATATGTGTGTGTGCAGGTACATGTGCACATGTGTGGGTATAGAGGCCAGAGGTCAACATCATGGTCTTCCATAGCTGCTCTTCACCTTATTATAGATGTGCCAGGGCCTCTTGCTGCTGCCAACAAATGCCAGACACTTGAGCCACTTTTTGTGTTTAGCTGATGTGGGTAGCTTGGGAATGGAACCCAGGCTGGAAGGTTTTGCAAGTAAGCTAAGCACCTTTAACTTCTGAACCATCTTCCTAGCCCCATCTCCCTTATCTTATTAATACTTAATTTTTTACTTGTGTGTGTATGTGTGAGTGTGGGTGTGTGTGTGCATGCCACAACACATGTGTGGAAGTCAGAGGTAACTTTCAGGTTAGTCTTTCTGGTCCATCTCATCTGAAGCAGGGTTTCCTGTTCTGGAGTTTTGCTCTGCTGTCTTTGCTGTACTCCCCACTAGCTTCCAGGAAATTTTGGTCTTCTCCTATCTCACCATCAGTATCAGCATGCTGGGCTATAGGCTTGTACCTTTTTGTTTTAATCCTTTATCAGCAGAGAGTGACAGAGAGAGAGAGAGAGAGAGAGAGAGAGAGAGAGAGAGAGAGAGAGAGAATGAGAATGGGGCATGCCAGGACCTCCAGCCGTTGCAAATGAACTCCAGATGCATGCACCACTTTGTGCATCTGGCTTTATGTGGGTACTGGGGAATTGAACCCTGGCCTCCAGGCTTTCCCTGAGCCATCTCTCTAGCCCCCTATCTTATTTTTTTGATTCAGGATCTCAATCTCTCTTTCCTTTCTTTCTCCTCTTCCTCATTTTATCCTCCCCCCATTTCCTCTCAATCCTTTGAACCACAAGCAGTGGGTATCCATGTGCAGGGAAAATGCCGCATTCCCATTCCCATGTATGCACAAGCGAGTTGGGGTAGGAACCTCCTCTTGTACAGGGTGGCCAGTCTGTGTGTGCCTGGAGAGGACCCTGAGCCAACCATTCATCCTTTCCCTGCGGGGAAGCCACAGCTGGGTGGAAAGTGGGAGCACCTTGAACTTCAGGACATAGCAGTTGGAGATAGTTATGCCCAGATGGACATGGAGATTTGCTGGTCTCAGGAAAACTTGTTTCCTTTGTGGTCAGTAAGGAAGGGAGGCATGGGAATCTTAAAGCAGCTGGACCTCCATGTCACTGGCTTGGAACTTCTTGTGCTTTGGCGCTTTCCCAGCCTTTGTCCCACGTGGTTGTCACCACACCCCAGAAGTTCACCATCAGACCCATTGTGTTGATCAGGAAATGAGACCAGAGTCCAGGACCCAGAAACCCCACTTCCTGTCCCTGCTTCAGGAGTCCCTGTGCTTTCCTTTCAGCGTTCCCGAAGGCAGTGATGGCTCCATCTGCCATTGTGCATCCTCGCCAGCACCCTCCAAAGATGTCCCTGATGCTTCCTGAGGCTGGCCCACCTGCGCTATCCCCAGGACATAGCCCCCCTCCAGGGGCCCCAGGGCACCCTGCTGGAGTTTCTACAACCCACCTACCATCTTCCACTGTGACTCTGGCCACGACCTTCCCTATGCAGCTACTCTCCACCCCAGTGCCTAGTGCTTCCCTGCTGCAGACTCTGAGACCCCCCTCACTTCTCCAGGGGGAGGCGGTGGGATCCCCTAACTCACCCAAGGGCCCTGATAGCCCAAGGCTGACAATGGGGTCTTCACATTGTTGGCACCTGGGAGCCATATATGAGTCAGGGAGCCACTGGACCCAGCCTGGCTGTTCTCAGTGCTTGTGCCAGGTGTGTGTGTGTGGGTGGGGTGTGCGTAGGTGTGGGGTGTGTGTGTGTGGTCTCCTGGCTACCCTGGGGTGCCTGGTGGAGTGTCTGGGGTCTTCAGTAGCAGCAACTCACTTTTGTTTGTGCATCCAGGATGGGGAGGTGACCTGTGGACTGGTGAAGTGTGATGCAGCCTGTTCTCACCCAGTTCCCTCCAGAGATGGAGAGTGCTGTCCCTCCTGCACAGGTGAGAGCTGGCATGGGGAGGGCCATTGTCCTGCTCTTCTCCCCCAGCTTTTTGCAGCCCAAAAGATATATTCCAACTTCCCGCACTGTCCATTCTTGGGGCAGGAACTTCCTCTTGCACACCTAGAAGGCTGGTTCTTTTTTATTTATTTTTAAACTGGAAGGCTGAAAACTTCTAATAAATATAGATAATAAACCATGATAATTCTTGCTCCGTTTTCCCCCTCTCACATCCACCCTCAATTGAATCCCCTCCCTCTTCCAATTAGTCTCTCTTCTATTTTGATGTCATCATCTTTTCCTCCTATTACGAAGGTCTTGTGTAAGTAGTGTCAGGCACTGTGAGGTCATGAGGCCCTTTTGTGTCAGGAGAATTGCATTGTAAGCCACCCTTCCTTTGGCTCTTACATTCTTTTTGCCACGGATCCTGAGCCTTGGAGGTGTGATAGAGATGTCTCAGTGCTGAACACTCCACTGTCACTTCTTACAGCACCAGGGGCAGGCTGAGCACCCCACTGTCTCTGCTTCTCAGCGTCCTGGGAAGGCTGTTTCTGATGGGCAGCCTTGTGGCAGGGTCTGAGAATGTGTCTCTCTAATATGCACCCAGGAGGTGCCGCCATGCCACTGCTGCTGGGGTTCCCAGGATCACACTTTGAGAACCACTTGTCTGTGATACAGCACCCTTCAAGGGGAACCATTCAGCTGAACATCCTTCTTGAGATTCATTCATTCATTCATTCATTCATTTCAGGAGTCTCTCCAAATCCACCCTCTTGTCTCCTCCTGCCTCTACTTCCTTGAATGGCTGGAGGGCAGCTATTTCACCTCCCTCCCAAAGGCTGGAGATAGAGGTGGGGCTTGGTGCTTGCCTAGCATGCATGAGGTCCTGGATTCAATCCCCAGCAGTATAAAACAAAGTTTTACGTGGAAGTGTCTCTATTGATTTTCTTAGTGATTATTGTTTTTTTTTTTCCTATGTTCTTCCTATATATTGGGCCCTGAATAGAAAGTACTGGGTTCTTTATCTCCAAGGTTGCAGCTCTTCCAAATCTGCTGGGTTCATGGTGATATTTCTATTTTATGGTGAAAGGAGCCGAGTTGCAGAGAGGCAGAATGACATGTGTATCACTACTTGGGGAAACTGAGCTGGTAATCTAGGTTTGGAACCCAGCCTGTTCTCTGTGATGGGAATCAAATGATGCTTTCTCAAGGCAGTTGAGGGTTTATCCAGTGTGAGTGGATGCACCCAGGACCACCATAACTGATTCTTGCAGAACAACCCAGTTCAAGAAACCTGCATCTACCACTGCTGGGACATCTGGGCCAGAAGTTCCAGATGTATTATGTTTGGAACAACCTCAGGCATCCTCTTCTTTGAAGAGCTGATGCCTCCACTGATGGTTTGTCTTTCAAAGGCTGCTTTCATAGTGGTGCCATCAGAGCGGAAGGGGACGTGTTTTCACCTCCCGATGAGAACTGCACGGTGTGTGTCTGTCTGGTGAGCAACCCAAGATCCCCAAAGTCTTGCTGCTGTTTTTTTAACCTTTGGGAGTTGTATCGAAGGGATGAATGTTGACGGTAACCTCAGTGGGAGAGGGCTTGTTCATGCTGTAGGTTTTGGTTAGAACCTATCCAATTTCAAAGAGTGAGGGAAGAGTCAGAGCTCTGGTGGGTTGGCTGAGGAGGTGTCTGCTGGGCAGAAGAGAGCCAGAGGCAAACAGGGTCTGTCTGTTTGGGAAGGGACAGGATGAAACTCCCTTGGAAGCTTCTCCAGGGAGGCTGTTCTCACCATATTTACCACCACAATAAAAGCACCCGTGACATGTGGGAGAGAGAAGGCTCAGAGGACCACGGACAACTGGGCAGGGGGATGGCTCAGTGGATAATACTCAAGCATGAGGACCTGGGTTTGGATTCCCGTATCTCAGCAGAGCTGAGATTTTTTTATTTGCAAGGAGGGGGGGATATGAGAATGAATGAATATGAACATGAGAGTGTCAGGGCCTTTTGCTGCTGCAAATGAACTCCAGCTGTATGGCGCCACTTTGTGCATCTGGCTTCACATGGGCACTGGGGAACTGAACCTGGGCCAACAGGCCTTGCATGCAAGTGCCTTTAACTGCTGAGCCATCTCCCCAGCCCAGAGCTGGGATTTGACTCACTCTGTGTGAGTCCAAAGCTGGGTTCTGTCTACCAACCCTTGTCACCACCCTCTGTCCATCTTTAAAGTACCTCCTGGGCTCTCCACAATGGTAGATGTGGTATAACAGAAGGCACACAGGCAGCTGCCTCCAGCTTTCAAGCTTTTCCTGTATGCCAAGCTCACAGGGGCCAAGCACTGTAACACATCGTTGCATTTTGTTCTTCTAAAGTGAAGAACACTGAATCCACCCATCTTATTGATGGAGAGACCAAGGCTCTTAGAGATATGATGTCCTTTGCTTGAAATCTTATTAGAGGAAGAGCTTTTTGATCTTCAACATTTTAAAACTTTGTTCATTTACCTATTTATTTATAGACAAGGTCACATGTAGTCTAGGCTAGCCTCAGACTTGTTATATAACTGAAGATAACCTTGAACTTTTTTTTAAAGAAATTGATATTGAATTGATTGCTATATGTAGCACTTTATTTTTATTTTTTTCTATTTATTCATTTTCAAGCAGAGAAATACACACAGAAAGAGAGAGAGAGAGAGAGAGAGAGAGAGAGAGAGAGAGAGAGAGAGTGTACCAGGGCCACCACCTTGTGGGTCTGGCATATGTGGGTCCTGGGGAATTGAACCCAGGGCCTTAGGCACTGGAGGCAAGTGCCTTAACCGCTGAGCCATTTCTCCAGCCCAAACCTTGAACTTCTGATCTTCCTACCTCTTCCTGTTGGGATTATAGGCCTGTTCTACCACAGCTAGTTGTATTATATTGTGTTGGGGGTCAAATCTTGTGAATGCAAGGCAAGCATTCCAGCAACTGAGACACAGCCCAGCTCTAAAACATTTTACATTGGCTTGGTTTTTAGGCCGGGCGTGGGTGGTGCACACCTTTTAATCCCAGCACTCGGGAGGCAGAGGTAGGAGGGTTGCTGTGAGTTCATGGTCATCCTGAGACTACATAGAGAATTCCAGAGCAGGCTGGGATAGAGTGAGACCCTACCTCAAAAAACAACAAAAAAATTAGCTTATTTTAAAATTTCACTCTTTGACTAGCCATAGAGCCTACATGTACAACTAGGAGTGAGAGGCCTCCCTCCTGATGAGTAATTTGAGTCTTGCACCTGCAACATCCTCACAGCATTCCTATGAGCAGAGTGCATTTGCCTGAAGAAGTTGCGCACTGCTTTTCTGGCAGCCCCAGCTTTTCCCCCGAGTCCATGAGTCTTAGAAAGGGGATATTCTAACCTCATCTAATGACCACCAAGAATGTGGTCCTTGCAACCACAACAATATTTGGAGGTCTGCATGACTTCCTCTGGGGAGCTTTCAGGTTGGAATAATGTGGTGGAAAGTAGGGAATAAGCTGTTTTGCAATGAACCCAGCCTCACTCCGTCTCCCCCCTCCCCATCCACTTTTGCCTCCTCAGTCTGGAAATGTGTCCTGCATCTCCCCAAAGTGTCCCCCTGGTTCTTGTGAGCCCTCCCCGCAGTCAGATTGCTGTACTTGTTTTCCAGGTAAGTGACTCTTAAGGGATTTTGTGGAAAGGAGTGGTGTCTTTGGAATGGTTTTTGAAAATGGAGAGAGGAGACGAGGAGAGGTAGGATTCTGCTACAGGAACACGAATCAAATATGTACACAGTGGCTTGGGTGTTCATATCCTGGCCTTCCGTTGTCTACCAGGACAACCTTGAATGAAGGCAGGAAGAGCTGTGAGTCCACCCTTGGCATTACTCTGCCCCTAGAAAGGGAGGGATCTTTCCTAACCCACTAATGACATAAAAATATGGTTCCTACCTGTGATGACCTCATCAGCATCATGAAGATCCTCCACCAGACATGTGCCCCTTGCTGTGTGGGTCACCTGCCAGCCCTAGATCTGTTGACTCCTTAAGCAGCTTTCGGAGGAGCACTGCTCACTGCTCCCTTTCATACATGAGAAAACAGCCTCAGAGAGGTCAGATGCACAACACTTAGTAATGGAGCCAAACTTCAACTCAGGTCTACCTGATTTCAAAGCTAGCATTTTTTTTTTGTCTTTTTATCTTGTTATATTTATTTATTTGCAAGCAGAGTGATACGAGAGAAGGGGGGGATACATGTATCTGTGTGCCCGGGCCTCCAGCCATTGCAAACAAAACTCCAGATGCATGCACTACTTGTGCATCTGGCTTATGTGGGTACTAGACAGTTGAATCTGGGTTGTTAGGCTCTGTAGGTAAATGCTTTAACTGCTGAGCCATCTCTCTAGCCCAAAGCTAGCATTCTTGAAATTGTATGTATGTATGTATGTATGTATGTATGCATGTATGTATGTATATGTATGTATGTACATAATGCACAGATTTGTGCATGCTAGGCAAGCACTTTACCACTGAGTTATATCCCGGCCCATATTCTTTTGCATGTATGCATAGGTGCAGTGAGGTGTGTGTGTGTGTGTGTGTGTGTGTGTGTGTGTGTGTGTGTGTGTGGTATATACATGTGTGTGTTCAAATGCAGCACTCCTTGCATGTGTGCAGAGACCAGAAGAAAATGTCCGGTGTCCCCTTCCATTGCTCATATGCTTGCTTCCTTGAGATGGGAGTCTCTCCACTGATTCCAGAGCTTTGGCTCTTTTTCCATCCCCAGTGACTCTCCTATCTAAACATGCATGGCCATGCCCAGCCCTTTACATGGGTTCTGGGAATCACATTCATGCTTGTGCAGGAAGTACTCTTAACTGCTAAGCCATCTCTCCAGCCCCCTTATCTCATTGCATGCTTTTTAATTTTAGGGTCTCAGTAAGTTTCTTGAGCTGGCTTTGAACTTGCTCTGTAGTCCAGGCTACAGAATGGAAACTTTGAATCCTTCTGCCTTAGCCTCCTGAGTAGCTGGGATTTCAGGCATGTACTGTGAGGCCAGCATAACAAAAAAGTTGGCCATGGTGGCAACACATGGGGAGGAGGAGACAGGTGGATCCTTGGAGATTACTGGCTGACCAGTCTAGCCTGTTTGGGAGCTCTAGGCCAGAGAGAGACTGTCTCAAAAAAGGTAGACAGTGTCTAAAGAATGCCACCTGAGATTGTCCACTGGCTTTCATACACATGGCACATACACACAGATTAACCCTCCCCACCCTCACTAAATCCTCTCCCAACCTTTGCCTAAGTGTCTGGCACGCCCCTCTTGATATGCTGTCCCTTACTCTCTAGCTGTTTAGGGTTCCCTCTGCCTTTTGGATTACAAACCTCATTCTGTTGGTTTTTGAGTAGTAACTTGTTTTAGTCTGAATTTGGGGGTCAAGAAGCACTCTACGTTCTGGTGAGTGGGAGCTCTCACCCCAATCCTGCTCATTTGCCCCCCTTCTCACTGCCCCATCCCGAAGGCCCTGAGTCACTTCTGCCTTTGTTCCCTACAGGAAGATGTTATTTCCATGGTCGATGGTACCCTGATGGGGCTGTGTTCAGTGGAGATGGTGACGACTGTACCACTTGTGTTTGCCAGGTAGGATGCCTAAAGTTCCCAAACCTGTTGACTCAGTGGATAGGATGGGAAGGAAGGGGGTGGGCACATAGGAATTTACCTATAATGCTATGCCCCAGAGAGAAAATAACCTGCCACACAGCAAAAGGGAAATTGAGGCAGCACAATCACTGAAGGGTTCAGAAAGCCTTCCCATAACATCCATAAAGTCCAGCTTTCAGCTTTACATTGATAGAGCACCTACCATGAGTTGGGAACACAGTGTATTCCAGGACAGCCCGCAGCCTCGGTGGGCATGGGCAGGCACCAGGGGCCCAGAAGCTTTCTTGTGGGAGAAGAAAGGGGAGTGACTGGGATCAGTCATTTGAAGCCCTGACAGAGGGCACGCCATGGCAGGGGATGAGAGAACTGAAGTGTTTCTGGCTAGAGCACAGAGAGGAGTGGAGGCAGGAGGTGGGCTATGCAAGGGTGTGTCCAAGGAGGGGGTTCCTGGAAGCAGACTGGGAGATGTGGTGCTTGTACAAGTGATAAAATTGTGGGTGAGCACCCTTTGGAGAAAAATAGCCTGGGCAGCAGGGCTGGGCAGGGAGGAGCTGTGAAGAAGCCGTCTTTGTTGATCCCACAGGCAGCTCTGGTGTGGATGGTTCCAGGAAGAGTGCTGGACAAGTGGCAGGGAGCTAGGCTTCAGAGCCCTCCATCAATGTGCCTGTGCACAGGGGGTGGAGCGCCCTCAGCTGTCTCTGTAGGGAGGGGTATCAGCCAAGAGCAGGACTTAGAGGAGGGGTCCTGATCAGGTGGGAAGTGCTCCCAGCCAGGAGAGGACTGCACTAAAGGGTTTGGAGCAACGGAATGACTGGTGGGGGCAGTGTCTGTGACAGTCCTCAGCTGTGGAGGAGAGTAGAGTGGGGGGCAGTAGTAGGAGTCCTAGTGGAAATCGGCTCCCGAGAGAGGGAAGGAGGGAGTTGGAGGAGACCCAGCTAGGATGCCAGACTGTCGTCCCCCCCCCAGCTCCTGAGAATGACTCACCTTTCTCTCCCTCTATTCCCTCGGAGATTTCTTTGCCACTTTTACTTGAGGACTTGGAGGATGGCAGCCCTCCAGCCTCCTCTTCAGCCCTCACTGACCTGTGCTGTTGACCTTCCAGAACGGGGAGGTGGAATGTTCCTTCACACCGTGTCCAGAACTGGACTGTCCCCGGGAGGAGTGGTGGCTGAGCCCGGGACAGTGCTGCTTCTCTTGCCGGGAGCCCACGCCCGCCACAGGTGAGGCTGTGTTGGGTGGCACCCACTGCAGGGCTTGGGAACCTAAGAGGGAGTCTGGGCTTCCTCCTCAGGGACCGAGAGAGAGAGAGAGAGAGAGAGAGAGAGAGAGAGAGAGAGAGAGAGAGAGAGAGAGAGAGAGAGAGAAAATGTTTTATATGCTATGTGTGTGAGTTGTGATTGTTTGTACATGTGAGTGTAGGCTCATGCCTGTGTGCTTAGAGTATATCTGTATGTGTAAGTTTTATATGCCTTTAAGTATTGGTGTATGCGTGGTATATGTGTTTGTATGAATGTATGTCTCTAAGCACTTTGGAGGCAAAGGTAGGAGGATCGCTGTGAGTTCGAGGCCACCCTGAGACTACATAGTGAATTCCAGGTCAGCCTGGGCTAGAGTGAGACCCTATTTCAACCTCCTCCCCCCAAAGTATGTCTGTTTGGTTTAGTATGTCTGAGTACATGTCTGTATACATGTTTTTGTGTGGGTGATATCTGTGTTTGATTCTCTAAAGTATGTGAGTGTGTCTATGTGTGTTATGCCTGTGTATATACATTTGTATGTACATAAACCTGCATGTGCATTTTGTGTATATCTGTGAGAGTTGTATTTTGTGAGCATGTGTGTTTGTATGTGTCATTTTGGGAATGTATGTGTTTGTGTGTCTGTGTGAGTGTGTATGTGTGTATTTGTAAGCATATGCTTGTGTGCATGTGTGTGTGTGTGTGTGTGTGTGTGTGTGTGTGTGGTGTATGTGTCTGTATCATCCATGGAGGGATTGTGTGGGGGCGGAGACCTGGTATGTACTTCTGCACACTGGTTTATTTTAATTTTTTTCTTTTTAAATTTCTTGTAGTGCTGAGGATGGACCACAGGTCCTTGAGAATGTCATAACCCTGAGCTACACTCCAGCCTTCTGTTCACTCACTGTCGTTTCTCCACACATTCCCCCCTCCAGGCTGCTCTCTCGATGACAACGGGGTTGAATTTCCGATTGGACAGATCTGGTCACCTGGTGATCCCTGTGAGTTATGCATCTGCCAGGTGAATGACAACCTGCTCGCCTTCAGCTGCTTTACCTGGCTGTCCTACCTGCCTCGCCCAAAGGACACCCCTTTGCCCATCCAGAGGCTGGGCCATCACCCCTTGGGCCTCAGTCTCCCTTGAAGCAAGGGTTAGGACCTGGTTGGTTTTGTCCTTGGTGGATGATGGAGGACAGCAGAGCCTAATGGGCTTGCCTGAGGCACTGTTGGTGACTGCTGCCTTCAGGATCCTTGTAGAGAGTTGAGTGGAGCCTGGCTAGCTGAGGGACCCACTTCTGCACCTTGCAGCATTTCTTATGGACTTCATCTTGTCAGAGGTGGATTGGGAGAAGGGTGTGCTTTCAAGGGTCAAATAGATGCCGGGCGTGGTGGTGCATGCCTTTAATCCCAGCACTCGGGAGGCAGAGGTAGGAGGATCGCCATGAGTTCAAGGCCATCCTGAGACTACATAGTGAATTCCAGGTCAGCCTGGGCTAGAGTGAGACCCTACCTTGAAAAACCAAAAAAAAAAAAAAGTCAAATAGAAATGGAAATGAGGCTACTTAGCAAGAGATGCAGTGTTTTCAGCTTGCTCTTTGCTACTTTAAGGAGGGGAGCGTCACTGTGGAGACCCTGGCAGTCGTGTAGGATCCCCAGGCCCCTCCCACATCTCTGGACTCAAGAGCTTACATTTTAACCTCCCCATGATTGGTATGCAGTTTTGGTGTCAGAAGCTGGGCCTTGCAATGCCTTCCATGTGTCTTTGAGTGCCTCGGGCCCTTGTAAAGCTTGAGTGTATTTGCTGGAATTAGAAGGGGGAGGAAAGGTCTTCCCATGTCGTCTCTCCTTTGTGACCAATTCCCAGCACTCATTTTATAAGAGTAAAATAAAAGAGCCAGAAACATGCAGATTCTTAAGAGAAAGAAAAGGAAGAAACCTCATGTGGCATTTTGGTCTTCTGAAATAGGCATTTCCGGCAGAATAGTTTTCTATAAAAATAGGATTTTATTGTTCTCTATAGGTTTGGGGTAAGCCAGGGTTCCAGGGAAATGCTGAGAGAAGAATGTGGAGGGGGTGATGCGCGGCTTTGGCTGCTGCTGTGGAGGGACAGGAAGCTGAGGAGACAACGTCTCAGTCCTGACTTCCCTCTCGAGATAGGTGAAACCTTTGGGAAGAAGACTTAGGTCTTCTTTTCCAAGCCTGTTCCTCTTGGGCACTGAGGGAGGGGACTCACCAGCTGCATCCTGGTACCCTTGAGAGCAAGCCATGGGCAGCAGGCAGCATTGCCCTTTCTTCTGGGTTGGGAGGTGGCCTTGGTGTCCCAAGTGGCATCTTGGTGAAGTTCTTCTTTCCTCCAGGCAGATGGCTCGGTGAGCTGTAGGAGGACAGATTGTGTGGACTCCTGCCCTCACCCCATCCGGATTCCTGGACAGTGTTGCCCAGATTGTTCAGCAGGTAACCCCAGCTCAGACCTGGCCCCAACCCACCAAGGTGACTCTCAGGGCTCCTCAGCACTGAGCACCCATCAGGTCACCTTATCTTCTGAGCAGCCTGTTTACAGATAAGGGCTATTTAGAGAAGTAAGGCGGCTTGCCTGAGGCAGGTCCTAACAGACCACTGGACACAGATCAGAAAACACTAAACTTACCATTACCATCCTTGACTCTCTTGTTATGTCTTTTTTATTTTATTTTATTTCATTTATTTATTTATTGGTTTTTCGAGGTAGGGTCTCACTCTAGCCCAGGCTAACCTGGAATTCACTATGTAGTCTCAGGGTGGCCTTGAACTCACGGCAATCCTCCTACCTCTGCCTCCTCCCTCTCCTGGGATTAAAGGCATGTGCCACCACGCCAGGCTGTCTGTTTTTATTTTCATTTTGTTTAAATACACATTGGTGCAATAAGAGAGAGATAAAGAGAAGAGAGATAGAATGGGCATGCCAGGGCATCCAGCTGCTCTTAACGAACTCCAGGTGCATGCACCACTTTGTGCATTTGGCTTTATGTGGGTACTGGGGATTCGAACTGGAGTCATTAGGATTTGCAGGCAAGAGCCTTACCCTCTTAGCCATCTTTCCAGCCCTGTCTTTCTAGTCTCTGTTTATGGCACATACATCATTTGATACATGCATAGTATATGTGTTTTGCTCTTTAAAAATCTTTCCCTTAGGGCTGGGCATGGTGTTACATGCCTGTAGTCCCAGAACATGAGAGACAAGGGAAGGGGGATGGTGAGCTTACGGCCAGCCTGGGTTACATGGTGAGGCCCTATCATAAAAACATAAAATAAAGCTAGGAGATGGTTCAATCAGTAAAGTGCTTGCTGTGTAAGCATGAAGGCCTGAGTTTGGGTCCCTGTGTAAAAAGCCTGGTGTGGTAGCGTGTGCCTGTATTTCAGCACCTGGGAATTGGAGATGGGACTATCCCATATCCCTGGGCCTTACTAGCCAAATTGGTGAGTTGCACTCTGTTTTTAAAAATGAGGTGGAGATGATTGAAGACACTTGATGTTGACCTCTGGCCTCCACATACACACCCCTGCACATGAGTATACACCCATGCACACAAACCTCTCACACATAAATAAATAACAATTACAGTTAGGGTGTAACTCAGTGGTAGAGTACTTGATAAAGTGAAATTCAAATCTCTTCATACAGTCTCATCATCTGCTTTTATTTTTTATTTTTATTTATTTTTAAACTGTATTTATTTATTAGAGAGAGAGAGAGAGAGAAAAGAGAGAATGGGTGCACCAGGGACTCCAGCCACTGCAAACAAACTCTAGATGCGTATGCCACCTTGTGCATCTGGTTTTTTGTGGGCACTGGGGAATTGAACCTGGGTTCTTAGGCTCTGTAGGCAAGTGCCCCAACCTCGGAGTATCTCTTCTCCCCTATTTCTTTATTCTTTTTTTTTCTTTTTTTGATTTTTCAAGGTGTGGTCTCGTTCTAGCTCAGCTTGACCTGGAATTCACTATGTAGTCTCAGGGTGGCCTCAAGCTCACGGCGATCGTCCTACCTCTGCCTCCCAAATACTGAGATTAAAGGCGTATGCCACCATGTCAGGTTTACTTATTTTTGAGACAGGGTCTTGCTGTGTAGCCAGCCTGGTCTCAGATTGGCTAAGTTGCCCAGGTTGGCCTGAAATTTACCATCCTCCTGCCTTAGCCTCCTAAGTGCTGAAATTAGCAGGCATGTTCCACCACACCCAGTTCATCACCTGCCTTTGCACTTAGCAGCATGTGAACAGGTGCATCCCAATGGCCTCATTCAGATCAAGCCTATGGCAGGAGTCAGGGATGGGGGAATGTCAGGGAATGGACAGGTAGGGTTTGTGGTTAGCTGAGTGGAGAAGGAAACAAACCTTGTGTGTCTCCAGGCCCTCTGCCTTTCCTACCACTGCTGTCTTCAGCATCTTCCCCTCTGTGGATAAGGACACTAAGGACGAGACATTGTGGTCCCCTTGTGTAATCCAGGACAGAAAACAGGAAGCACCCATGCTGAGGAGTGTTTGTCACTTGCCTAACCCCAGGGTGACAGCCTGGGGAGGTATGCATCCTGACCCTTGCTATCCAGATAAGCTTCTGACTTCTGCCCTGGCCAGGCACCTGGTTGCCACCCCTACCCCTCTTGGCTGCTGCTCACCACGTGCTCTGTCTGGCAGGCTGCACCTACACAGGCAGAATCTTCTACAACAACGAGACCTTCCCATCAGTGATGGACCCCTGTCTGAGCTGCATCTGCCTGGTAGGCGACGTCCTGATCTGACCCCAGCCCCAAACATCAGCTCCAGCACACCAGAGAAGGGTCACTGCTGCTCCTAGTGGAAGCCAACTCCTCCTCCCAGTCCACCCTGGGTGACACTAGCCAGAGCCAGGGAACTGTTGAAACCCTGGTTATCCCAGGCTCCCTGAATCTGGGTCATGGACTGGTTCCTTGTGGTGTAAAATGTGGCCCAGGGACTCTTGCAGCAGGGTGGGAGAGGTCAGGACCTTTTAAACATGCCCCCCATTTGAGCTCTGAATCCACTGGAGGTTCTTGTTTGTGGCTGAGAGAACCAAGTCATTTGATTCCATAGCTAGTTAGTTAATCAAGTGCCATACTCACTATGTATCATGTTCACTCTAGATCCACACTTACACTCTTGAGCCATCCTGTGCCTCCGTATGAAAAATCCATCACAGGGTATATGCAGGAATTTAGTATTGGGAAAATGAAGGGCAAAACTCCCATTGCTTGTGCTGCCTGAGCTGCTGTGGCTGTGTGAGGGTGTCAGCAAGCCTCAGCTCTGGTTGTGTGTGAAAAGGGTCAAAGTGACAGAAAGATTGAGAAACTCAAAGTCAACATCTCTGTGGCCTCAGTGACCCACTGTCCATTGGCCCCATTTATTCACAGCCACATGCTTTGGGTCCTTGCTCTCCAGTTCTCTCTTGTTTCATGGTGGTGGGCATGGAACCCAGGGCCTCACATGCTGGGCAAGTGCTCTGCCACTGAACCTCGCCCCAGCCCTCTTCTGGTTAGTTCTGAACTTGCTCAGCAGGCTGCCTGTTGCATTGGTCAGACCTTGTCCTTGTGTGGTATGTGGTCTAGCAGGAAGAATCCTAAGTGAGAGCATGGCACCCCATCCCTACCCTGGCCCACCATGGATGTCTAATGTTGCTGCTTGCATGGGAATACATTGCTCTGTGCCCTGTGCCTTCTCCATCATCCCACCAGCACCCTCAGTGAAGGGCCTTCTGCATTTTGTATCATGCAGCTGGGCTCGGTGGCCTGTTCTCCTGTGGACTGCCCCATTACCTGCACCTACCCCTTCCACCCTGATGGCGAGTGCTGCCCTGTGTGCCGCGGTGAGTGGGAGCAGCTGCCCTCGCCTGCCCGAGGGTCCCTGGTGGGCCAGGCTCTTCCATAAGAGCCTGTCTCTGCTTCTGTAGACTGTAACTACGAGGGGAGGAAGGTGGCGAATGGCCAGGTGTTCACCTTGGACAAGGAGCCCTGCACACAGTGCGTGTGCCAGGTAAGCTGGCCCGATTCTTGATGCACACAGAGCACCTGAGTCCTGCTGCTCACCTGTCATGAACTGCTGGGACACCGTGTCTTCTGACCACCTGTGTCCCCATGTGCAAGTCCAGATGACAGTGGCCTGCCAGCATTACCTATTAGCATGGAATGGTCAGGTACCCTCCTGTGGGTCCCGCTGCTGCCACAGGAGGCCCTGGAGGGCTTCTCCGTGGGCTTCCTCACAGTATCCTTCTGTTTCCAGCTGGGGGAGGTGAGCTGTGAGAAGGTCCCCTGCCAGCAGGCCTGTGCTGACCCCTCCCTGTCACCTGGAGACTGCTGTTCCTCCTGCGCAGGTAAGCAGGCTCTGTTCTGGGCTCTCATGGCATCTTTCACTGTGCGCTTCGTAGAGACACAGGACTTGGAAAGGACTATCAAGGACATCCTGCTCATGGAGGGAGCATGGTTTACTCAAGGTCACACAAGGTCAAGACCTTTGCTGACTTTAGTCCAGGGCTCATTCTGCCATGCCCTAATGTGCCACCTGACATTTGTTTATTTATTTGTGCTATGGACCAAGCTCAGAGCCTTGGGCAGGCCAGGCACATGCTCTCCCTCTGAGTCACCCACCTCATTATTTTTTATTTTTTATTTTTTTAATATTTTATTTATTTGAGAGAGAGAGAGCGAGAGAGAGAGAGAGAGAGGCAGACAGAGAGAGAATGGGCACAACAGGGCCTCCAGCCACTGCAAATGAACTCCAGACACATGCACCCTCTTGTGCATCTGGCTTTACATGGGCACTGGGGGATCGAACTCAGGGCCTTCTGCATTGCAGGCAAATGCCTCAACCACTAAGCCATCTCTTCAGCCCTATTTTTTATTTTTGACATAAGGGATTTTATTATGTTGTGCAGGCTGGCCCTAAGCTCTTAGATTCAGGCAATCCTCCTGCCTCAGCCTTGTGAGTGCCTCCAGACCTGGCTAGTCCATGTGGATCTTTGTCACAGTTACAAACCAGGGCACAGTTGTCTGCTATACAGTTCCAGAGTATTCTTGCGGGTCACAGCTAGCCATTTAAAATAGTCTGTTAGTCACTTAGGAACCATTCTGATTATAAGATTACTTGCCTCTCTCCCTCCTTCCCAGTTCAAATGTGGTTTAACCTTCTAGAACAACAATGGTGAGTTTTTTCCCCAGACTTGTAATTTTTATTTCCTTGTGTGAAATGTGTGTTTTATTTTTGCCCTCCCAAGAATTGTGGTCAGGTGTGGTACAGTTCCTGGGGGCCGTGTCAGGGCTGGGAACAGGCACTGAGTCTGTGGGTTCATGGGGCTGGGGACTATGAGGGTTTTATAGATTGTCTTTAACTGCTGCACACTCCTCTGAAGACATACATTTATTCCTCAGGCTTTCTAGACACTGTTAGACTGCAACCAGGCATCCGCCTATAACACCCACTGGACTCTCGGTTGACAGCTAGCACTATCTCCATTGTCCAGATGGGAAAGATGGAGAGCTTGGGAGAAGGGATGATTCTAGTTGTTGCTGCTGAACTCAAGCCCAGGGCTTTTTTTCCTTCCCCTGGGCTCTTTGGCACTCCTCCACACAAGGAAACTGAGGCTCAAAGAGGGTTCCCAGAAAACTGCCTTGCCTGTGCTTGCCACAGGCCTCTTCCCACTGAAAGCTCTCTTTAAGGAATGCCACCTTTTCATTCGTGGAGAATAGAAATTGCTTCCTTCTGATGATTTTATAATATAATAGCTTCCTTTATGCAGAATTCATACACCACCCAGTTCACACATTTAATACCTACAGGCCCATGGTTGTTAGCTAGTCAGAGTTGTGTAACCTTCTTCGGGGATTTTTGAAATACACCAGCGTCCTCACCAGCATCACCTCCCCCAGCCGTAGCCTTCCTCCTCCAGTGTTTGTTCCCGTTTGGCTTTTCACTAACCTTTTCTTATTTACTTAACCTCTTCCTTCCATTGCTTCTCTCCCATGTACCTGCCCTTGTGATGTGTCATCTTATGGCTGAGTCTGTCATTTTCTTCTTTGTTTTTTTTTTTGGTGGTGCTAGGGATTGAATCCCAGGGCATTGCATGTGCTGAGTAAGCCCTCTACCACTGAGCTACCTTCACAGCACCTAAAATTTTTCTAAATAGATTATTTATTAATTTTTTTATTATATATTTTTTTTGGTTTTTCGAGGTAGGGTCTCACTCTAGCCCAGGCTGACCTGGAATTCACTATGTAGTCTCAGGGTGGCCTTGAACTCACGGCAATCCTCCTACCTCTGCCTCCCGAGTGCTGGGATTAAAGGCATGCACCACCACGCCTGGCTCTAAATTTTATTTTTTAAATAATAGTTTTGGGTTCATAGCAAAACTGAATGGAAAGCAGAGTGTTTCTGTATATATCTGACTTACACACACACACACACACACACACTGCCTTTCCCTCTATCAACAACCCACAGCACCTCTGTGGTCACTGGTGTGTCTGCACTGATGTGTCAGGGACAGCCACAGTCCAGAGCTGACATGAATATTTAGTCTGAGATGTCCCATGTACCCTTTCATTCTGTCCCTTGTCTCTGCTGTGACACCCAGGGGAGTTACATGCTTTGCACAAAGCGCATTGCAAATTCATGGCAGGGCCATGTTGATGAAGTGCCCCTCCCTCCCCATTCACGACTCCTTTTCAGTCCTGTCTTTGAGGGCAGGAGTCAGTTGGTCTTACAGGAGTGTTGAGGCTTTTCTGAGGATAGAAGGGGGATGTCTGAGCCGGGCATGGGTATGCACCTTTAGTCCCAGCACTCAGGAAGCAGAGGTAGGAGGATCACCATGAGTTTGAGGCCACCCTGAGACCACATAGTGAATTCCAGGTCAGCCTGGGCTAGAGCGAGACCCTACCTCTAAACAATAGCAAACAACAAGCAAACAAACAAAAAGAATGTGGGTACCTCTGTTTCCCCCTCTTCTAGAGTCCTTGTCTCCTCCAGAGGAAAATCAGTGGCTCTCCCCTCATGGAGACCTGGCACTAGGCAAAGCTGCTCGGAGCCCCCGTGGAGATACCAAGGTCTCTGCCAACTGTAGCTCCTGCCTGGGGCCAATGCCAGAATCACCTACAAGACACACGCTCCATTTCCTGCAGCTGCTCTTAAGAACAAACCTGTCCCATGTGCAGATGGTGCCCATAGGCCCACCAGGAGCCCAGGCATCAGCCCCACCCCCACTGGAGCCAGGGGAGTCCAGAACCACCCACCCCCCGGAGCCCTCAACAGGGCCTTCTGTCCTTGCTGGTCCCTCCTCTCCTCTACCTCCAGCCTCCTCCTCAGGGGCTTCTTCAACACCTGTAACTGCAGAACGCTCCTTAGCCTCCAGGGCCTGGATGGCATCCAGCTGGCTTCTGCCTGCCACCCACTTGACCGAAGCTGCAGCATCTTCCACGACAGACCCTGGCCCCTCAGAGACCCCCGGTACCCTGTCCAGACCTCACACACTCTCTGCAGCCTTCGTGGTCACCTCCAGCCCCAGCCCTCAGCAGCCCACGATGGAGACTGCACGGAAGGAAGAGCCCACAGTCTGAGAGATTCTGGACAGAGCTGTGCCATGTGGTTCATGGCGTGGACATGGGCCCTGGGGGGCAGACTTGGTAGGCTGCCAAAGGTTCACTCCTACACAAGATCCTGGTCGGGATGAAACCTTCAAGGCTGGATGTCATCTTTCCTGTAGACACATCACAGTCTTCCTGAAAATTGAATAGCTGGTGTTCTCTGTGGTCAGAGTTCTTCGTGGTCACACAGTTGCCTCATCTTTTGAGAAGGATGGGGTTGGACTCCCTCTCTCAGAGAAGTCACATAGGACTGACATTCTCCTGGGACTGTGCCACCAGTTATACATTGTTATCTGAGGTGTCCTGATTAAAGGCTGTCTTGGTTTCCCAGGATGCTTTGCTTATTCATATCTCATCCTGAGAGAGGAGGGACATGCTGCCCCAGCTCCCCTCTTCCCACTGGGCTCTTTGCCCAGCTCACTGCTGTAAGAGTCACCTGCACTTCTCAGGCTGGGGAGGTCTCTGGTGAGCATCTGTGGTTTTGGGAGTTGACTCCTAGAAACCGGAGATTTGCAGGTGTAGGGTCCTGGGAAGGAATCACAGGCAAGCTGGTGTCCATGGCAGGTGGGGGGGGGGTCA
Organism: Zapus hudsonius; assembly: GCA_004024765.1. Lineage (NCBI taxonomy): Eukaryota > Metazoa > Chordata > Mammalia > Rodentia > Dipodidae > Zapus > Zapus hudsonius. The sequence goes on from PVHP010014896.1 coordinate 35,051, forward strand.
GTGGCATCACCAAACCAGGAAAAAGGATTCTCAAAAGGAGAAGAGAAATGGGGCTGGGAGAGAGAATTCTGTGGTCACCAGCTTCTGTTACTGACTCCCATGAGGGCTGTGGGGTGAGTTGCACCCTAGTGTATGACATACCTCTTCCCCATTGCAGAGACCACCCTTGTCCTGCCCCTTCTCTGATCTGTTCAGATGCCCCGGGGTGATGGGTCTGCTGATGTGGTTCATGGACACAAAGGCCATCTGGGAGTCTGGCCCAGGCGCTGGTGAAGGGTTGGGCTCTAATCTGAGTATAGCTGCCTAGGATCCATCCGGGACCAGTTCCAGGACCACACAGATACCAGATTCCTAGGATACTTATTCCTCTCATAAAATGGAGCCATATTTGCACAGAACCCCACACACCCTCCCTTACCTTTCTCCAACCAGTATTACAGCAGTGGGGTGGGTGTTCTGAGGTTGTACAGCTGCATTCTTCCTGACACCTGGCCTCTCCTCTTCTCACTTGATTTGTTTCTTTGGCTGGAGTTCAGAGAGGAAGTGGAAAGTTAATAGTGGGGTGCTATGACCCTTATCTTAGTTTGTGCTTCCCCCAAAGTGAACCTGGATGGAGCTAAGGATGTGAGGAGAGTCAAGGGGAAGAGGCCAGTCAAATGTGCTGTGTGAACACTGGTACAGGCCTCTGGGGATCCCTTGGGAGACTATAGAACCAGTTTCGGGAACATTCCTTGAGAGGGAAAACACAGCTGTTTCCCTGGATAAGCCTTGCTCTGGGGTTCTTGGGTCCCCAGCAGATGCTGCCAGTCCCTCCAAGGCCCAAGCCTACCACCATTCTACTTGCTTCAGACACAGGAAATCTCTTGGGAAGAAAGGACACAGCTGTCTGCAGGGGACCTCTGATGAGCTCTTACTGGGGCATTCGCAGCACGGTCCACTCTTAGTGCCTCTGTGGGCAGGGGTGGGAACCGTTAGACCATCATTCTCCCTGTGAGCAGGTAGCGTCACTGTGACATGTCACACTGGCCATGGGGGGATGAGACTGGCTAAGAATATGTCCTGCTGGGGGAAGCCCCAAGGGGGCTGGCTGTCATGAGGAAGCTGGGGATCAAGTGGAAGGCTCCACTGGGCATGGGGGGCTTTAACAGATAAGCTGTGTGCATGCTCAGAAGCCTGGGCTCCAGCCAGCAAGGGAGTGGGGTTCTTGCATGGAGATTCTTCCACCTCCATATTTTGCCTTACCCTACAATTCCACTTTAGGATTTTGAGGAGAATTACGGGATGGAGAAAGTATCCACAGTGTCTGCTTCCCTGGTCCTGGGAGCTGCCAAAAAGGCCAAATGACCAGACCTATTATTTTTTTAAACATTTTTAAAAAATATTTTATTCATTCATTTTCAAGCAGAGAGAGAGAGAGCGAGAGAGAGAGAGAGAGTGTGAGAGAGAGAGAGAGAGAGAGAGAGAGCACACCAGGGCCACCACCTTGTTGGTCTAGCCCATGTGGGTCCTGGGGAATTGAACCTGGGGCCTTAGGCACTGGAGGCAAGTGCCTTACCCGCTGAGACATCTCTCCAGCCCTAAACATTTTTATTGACAGCTTCCATAATTATAGACAATAAACTATGATCCTTTCCTCCCCACCTCCACTTTCCCCCTCTCAAGTCCACTCTCCCTCATATCTCTTCCCCCTCTCAATTAGTCTCTATTTTCTTCCAATGTCATCATCTTTTCCTCCCATTTTGTGTAGGTATTATCAGGTACTGTGAGGTCATGAATATCAAGGCCATTTTGTGTCTGGAAGTTTGCATTGTAAGCAGTCCTCCCCTTCCTTCGGCTCTTAAAATCTTTCCGCCACCTCATCCACAATGGACCCTGAGCCCCGGGAAGTGTGTGAGAGAGATGACCCAGTGCTGAACACTCCACTGTCATTTCTTCTCAGCACTATGGTGTCTTTTGCATTATTCCAGTGGTCACCACCATCTGAAAAAGAGAAACTTCTCTAGACAAAAGTGAGAGTAGCATTATTATATGGGTATGCTCATTTACAAAAAAAGTGCTTATAAGGCAGTTCAGTGGGCATAATGTATGCATTTAGCCAGACAACAACAGCAGGCATTACTCCCCTAGGGCTCATGGCCTCCCCTCCATAGGCTTTTGACTAGGTCTTCAGTACCAGGCATGTATTCCTCCCATGGAGTGGGCCTCCATTCCAATTAGAGAGCAATTTGTTTCCCCCACAACAGATGTGCCACTATTGCCCCAGTTGGCACATTTGGCCTGGCTGGCCAGTCTTAAGGCTTGCAAGGTCCATTGCTGTTCACCACCATTGATGACTTCTCTCTTCCCTAGGGCTGCATGCAGCCATAGCTTTTTCTAGCTTTCTGTCAGCTGGTTGAGGTTTCCAGCTCAGCTCCAGCTTGATTTCTCAGTGACCTGCAGCCCAAGCATGTGTGGTCTTCAGCAATAGCGTCTTACCATCTCACTCTGGTGGGCAACAAGAGCGTTGGAACCTCCCTGGTTAACAAATCGCTGGATCGTATCCCATCCCTGGCCCTGAAATTTTTCTAATAGCCATCTATGGCTTCTGGGTGTGCCATTACCCAAAGATACCCAATCCCTTTCCCTTCCCCCACTTAGGCTATTGTACCTCTAGTAATCTGATTATTTACTTACATCTATACAATACCCTTGCCTTAAATCTCCCCTCTCCTCCTTGCCTATAGCCCCTTTCTAGCTTTCTGTTCTCTACTGCTGACTTTTACTCCAACTCATACAAATCTAAACATTTGTAGTTTAGGATCCACATATGAGAAAGAACATGTGGTGTTTGGCTTTCTGGGCCTGGATTACCTCACCTAGTATAATCCTTTCCAGATCCATCCATTTCGCTGCAAATGTCATAATTTCATTTTTCTTTACAGCTGAATAGAACTCCATTGTATAAATGAACCACATCTTTATTATCCATTCATCCGTTGAGGGACATCTAGGCTGGTTCCCTTTCCTATAGCTATTGTCAATAGAGCCGCAATAAACATGGATAAGCTCGTATCTCTAAGGTAGTGACTAGAGTCCTTAGGAAATACGCCAAGGAGTGGTGTAGCTGGGTCACATGGTTAATCTATTTTCAGCTCTCAGGAACCTCCACACTGCTTTCCACCATGGCTGTACCAGTTTACACTCCCACAACAGTGTAGAAGGGTTCCTATTTTTCCACATCCTCGCCAGCATTTATTGTCACTTATTTTCTTTTTCTTTTTCAACATATAGCCCAA